>JAUTBW010094424.1:0-10190 GCA_032361425.1 Peltospira smaragdina | reverse complement strand
CTCTCTCTCTCTCTCTCTCTCTCTCTCTCTCTCTCTCTCTCTCTCTCTCTCTCTCTCTCTCTCTCTCTCTCTCATATACACATAGTATTCAAATTGTAATTTTGTTGATCTTCAACATAGTTTTTAGCAGATAGAGCAATATTTGTAATTGTAAGCTTTCAGATTGTTAAATTTTAAAAATTTGTTTTAATAGATAGAAGTTGTAACCTCTCTCAATATAGGTAAGATAACAAGATTATATTTATAATGATTTTTGTTCCTGTTTTTATTTCACAGACAACTGGCTCTGAAGGCTTTGAATGAGAGGCTAAGCAAGGTAGAAACCCCAGCATCATGGCCTACCATGGATGAAGATGGAGCTAAATCTGGACAGACTGAGTCCCATGCAGAAAAGCTAGTTGTACAGAAATCAGAAAGTGTTCCACCAGTAAAACTGCCTGTACCAACTTTCACACAGCCTGAAGAAAAAACTTCAGAATCAACATAGATGGACTTAACGATGTAGTACAGATTCACTAGTTCAATGTGTGGAGTAGCTGATGGGTGTAGTAATGCCATAGCGAAACATTAAAAAATAATAACATTTTGGAATCTAGGCATTTACAGTTACTGGCCAAGTTGTTTCTCTCTTGCCTCACGTTACTATTTCCAATTTTCTATCCTAATCTTTCTTGTTTCTAAAACTTTTTACCCCTGTTCTTGTTTTTGTTATTTTAGTATAAAGGGTTCTGGTTAAGATTTATTATTTTTATTAAAATATTTATTAGTAAAATACTCATAAATTTTAGTTTACAAATGTGAATAAAATTATATCTTGGTTTCAGAATTAGTTTTATTGTGTAGTGTTTAAGTATTTTAAGCTTTAAATTATTTAACATGTTAGTGTTGCTGACTAAAGATTAGTGGTATGTGTTTCTGTTACTAAGAATCGATGTTGGTAAATTAATGGTGTATAAAGACTGAATTACATTGAAATGAATGATTGGATGTGGTGACTGAAGTGTTAGGTTTCCACAGTG
Organism: Peltospira smaragdina; assembly: GCA_032361425.1. NCBI lineage: Eukaryota > Metazoa > Mollusca > Gastropoda > Neomphalida > Peltospiridae > Peltospira > Peltospira smaragdina. Next base: position 9,171 of record JAUTBW010094424.1, on the reverse strand, counting down.
ATGTTTGTTTAATATATCATGAGTGTTATCATGTGCTTTGTGACACTTGTATAAATACACTAGTATATAACAATTTTTTTTTAATTAATTTTAATTATTGAATTAAAGTAACTACCTTATTCTGATACCCACTTAGTGTACATATAATTCATACATCCATTCACTATATACAATGGAAGAAGAGGAGAAAGACGGTGATGTATGTGTCACTGCTGATTAAGTCATTGTTCACATGATTTTTATCAGCAGTTGTGTTTGTGGTTTTAAAAATTGCCATAAGAAATGAGTGGGACAGCTCAGAGGTAGAGCATTCACTCATTGTATGATAGATTGCTGGATCAATCCCATCAGGTGGAACCTTTGAAATATGTGGTGATCCAGCCAGTGCTTCACAACTTGTATAACAAAGGGGTAGATGTTCTATTCTGTCTGTGGGATAACACATATAAGTGACAGCTTCATGGTAATCAGAAAGGTTTCCTTCCTCAGTATCAGAATAGTTTTTAACTATATTCATAACTCCGTAACCATAATTAAAATGTTTGAGTGCATTGTTAAAACTACCATCTCTGAAATATCTTTATTACAAAATCTAATATTTTAAAGTTTCAATGCAAACATAACTGTGCTTTTAATTTACTCAATAACTGTCAGATTTAGCATCCATCATTAAATGCTTATTATCCAGTGTAAACAAGATCTGCCATTGTCTAACAAAGCTGTTGCAAAGTGTTTAGTAGGTGTCAGAATATTAAAATAGTAAGATCTCATGTGGTAACTTGTTGGTTGCACAGAAGCAGCAAGTACAGGTGTCAGTGTCCACTAATATTGCGACCCAGCTTTGAAGTGCTGTTTGTTGTAAATTTGAACAATTAGTATAGCAAGTGCAGTGTGAGTGGACTGTGATTTATGCACACTTTGGAATTACTTTAACTGTTCTAAGTGATTAAATAAAAGTAATTCATGTTGAATTAAAACATATATATCTCTCGCTCTTGTTCTACCCCCCTCCTTCTCTCTCCCTCCATTCCTCTGCCTATGTCACACCCTGCCAGAAACATTGATCTACTTTATTTGGTTTAAGTTCATTAAACTTCATATATCAGTAGAAAGGGAGTTGGTGATGGCTTAAAGGATTTGTCATTTTGTTTTTGTATATACAATATATATATATTGAAACGTGTAGACTAATTTATTTTGTCTGTAACTGGGTTTATATTCTTATTAAAATGTAATATTACTTCCAAATGTTTTTATACAGATAAGTAGAAATAGTAGTTGCTTGAGATATTTATCATTATGTTTACTGTCACTTAGTCATTACCTGAAAGCTGGATCAGTAAAAAAAAAAAAATGTTTAAGATTTTTTTTTTTTTTAATTTAATGGGGGTTTTTGGTTGTTTTTTTTTTTTTTTTTTTTTTTTTTTTAATTGGGAGGTTAAGCATAGATATTGACTGTTGTAACCAGTCCTCAGTTGGCATTATAAATGGTGATACATACTTGACAAATTAGTATACATTAATATTAATATAAATGTGTATTTTGTCTTCACTTCTCTTTATGAATGATTTTTAAATCTTTATTTTTATCATATTTTTAAAATACTGTTTTTTAAATTATCTTATGAAAACAATAATTTTGTAGTCACTTTTTTATTAAAAAAAAAAAAAGTTGGTTACTTTGAAAGTGGACAGGGTGAGCTATAAATTTATATGTTGAAAACGTATTCATTCTCTGTTGTTGTTATTATTGTTATTGTTAATATTTTAAGGGTCTTAGAATTTGGTTGATAATGATGTGCAGAGATGATGGGCAATGTTTATCTTTTGGTTTGGTTATAAACATTTTGGTTTATGGTTAATTGGTTGTTGTTAAAGTTGTATGGAATATTTTTTTATTAGTAATATATTAATTAGTAATATATGTACAGTAATTGAGTGAAGTTTCACATGTTTATGTGTAATGTATATACTTGTATATTTAAATTACTAGTTGATCATTTTGTATATTTTTCTCTTGAATTAATATGTATTAGCATGTTGATAGTATTTTGTAAGGGTTTGCATAATACGTGTAAACAGGAATTCAGCAGTGTGTGAGCCCCATTTTCACCAGACCTATAAACAGCTTTGGAAAAATACATATTACAGATAAAGTATTGAGAGTTATGTGGAAATAGTTCCGTTTATGGTAGTTTTAAAAAACAAACGATATTAAGCATCATGTGCATTGTTTTAAGTGAAAACTGCTCTAAAAACAAAGTTTTCTATTATATTTGTATATATTGACTATATGCTGTCTTTTCATTGCTTGTGGTTCTGTAGTTAATACCGGTAGCTATAATTTTCATATATATTACACCTAAAGTATCATTTAAACAATTATTTTAATATATTTGTTTACAGATGACACCAGTTTCGTTTTTTTTCATCAACCTTCATTACTACAAGTTTTGTGGTAAAAATTCTGTGGTGTTTTTAAGTTTCAAGTGTACGGTATATTTAATAACTATTAGTATTAAGCAGTTGTCATGTGAGTGAATTTGTATGTGAAATCCAGGCATAGTTATCCCAGTGACCCATCACAGCATCAACATCTAGGTTCAGCGTTTTCGAGAATTGCTGCTTAATATATTATAGGTATCAGTTTATACAGGCTGCCCCTCGACATTGTAACACAGGAGGCTGACATGTTTTGTCTTTTTATACAGTACTGTATATATTTTTTAAGTTGCATTGTTAGAAATATTGAATATCATCAGTAATTGTGTTGGTTTAAATTGCTTGGTCTAATAGATCAGCTAATTGGTTTGGTAATTAAAAGTGATACTGTATATGTTATGTAATAAATAATTTATTGAACATTAAGATTATTTCGTATTTACTGTTGGGTTAGATACATAATTTAAAAACAAGCAAAAAAACTACAACTTTGGTGCTTTAAATTGACATTTTCTCTAATTTACTAAATAGAGGATTCGTTAAGAGTGTTTTTTTAATATGGAAAATATCAACCGAGTGTTAGTTAATCAGTATTTGTCAAGGCTCTGCCAAGACAAATACTAATTAATGTCATACGGTTGATATTTTCCATGTTGAAAAACACAAGTAGCGAATTTTGTTTATCCTATAACGCATCTAATACAACATTTTGAATGCATTTTTTTGGATAGCAAGTAAAAGGTAACGTCCATATTTCAGTCATTTCAACTGGCGAAAACATAGGCTGACATGATTTTAACTGAATCTTACTAACACATTACGTTAAGCTGTACATATCGTGTACAACCATTTATTAGTTTACTAATATGCATACCATTATCACACATATACATAAAAATATCTAATGGGTATATGACATAGATATCATGGGGAAGTTATAGGATAAATAGACTGATTAAGCTAATGATTTTGATATTTGTACATTATGAGATGAAAAACTCAGCACTCAGTCTCTTGACACTCATTTTGAGGAACAAACTAAAATGGTGATTCATCGAGCCAGAACAAAACTGGATGGCTAATTACTAGCATAAAACATTAGGGTATAATCTAGATTAGTATTATCAGGTCTGAGTTGCGGGAAATATGCTTGAATAAGGTAATTGACATTTACAAAATACAATAAATACAAGTTTTTGTGTAATAATGAATTTGATGGGTTTTTTTTCTTTCATTGCAATACTGGAAACAACAGTGTAAACTGTAAGTATTTTGTTTGTTCTTTTCCCCACATACATTGTAATTTTGATATTTTTAAAGATATGGCCAGATGTAAGGATCTTAAGCGATAATTGGGAATACGTTTTGGGGAATGAGTCTTGTAGCAGTTCCCAAAGTACAACATAGATTATACCCTGAAAACAGTGGCACTAATTTAACCAAGTTTACTGAAATTAACTAGGCAAGAATAATCCTTATGCTGTATTCCAGTTACAAATGTAATATTTTAGATGTGTTCTACTTCACATTACGGTACACGGAATATTTGAGCATCCTAAATTCACAGAACCAATTTGAAATACATGTATAGTTCAACCTTTTATTACATTTCATTATTTGATGATACTTAGTAACTCATTTGTCATTGCTTGTATAATTATTTTTATTTCAGTGTCTGAAACTAAATATCAGTACATTAAAGCTACATCTAATACTGTTTGCATAATTCATACTGTGCTCATGGGTTCAATAAACTTGTTGCTTTGTACATAAACGAACAGTGCATTTTGTTTTCTTTTCATTGTAAATCAATACTAAGCATGCTTTGTATTGCAGTCTAATGATAAATATTAGAATGTTATTAGTAAATGAAAGTGGTAATGTTGATGATTCAAGGGTCTAAATATAGAAACAGTTTTCCAGACATATCAAGCATAAAGTTAATTTCAGACAAATATAAAATTCTGTTTACAATGGCTATACAAGTAACCCTCTTTTTGTATTTTTAATTTAAATGTATTATTGTCTGTCTGTTCCAGCAAATCTAATTATTTGTCGATTCAAATAGACAATAACACACAAAAAATAAATCCATACCAGTAGTTATCGAATTGTGTGGGATGTGGGCAGTGAATAATAATTTATTTAATGACACAACACATTTTTATTATTGGTTATACTGGCATCAGAAACGTTACCAAAAAAATCCGTAGTGGCTTACTGATGGGTGCAAGATGATCCATTTAAACAGATGTATCCACTCAGTGTGCAATGTAAGTCACTGGTGCAAGCATCGTGTGGATGTGTGATCAAGTCAATTTCAACTCTGCATTTATCTAGTTGTGTAGTGTCACTACTTCAGTCTGTTTACTTCTAGCAGTGTGACTCTGTGGTACTCAGTTACAATAATAATGTAAAATAATAATTGTGTCCAAATAAATGCAAATTATCCAGTAAATAATATGTGGTTTAAAAAACAAAACTAACATAAGTGGAATAATAAATTATTTATTTTAAAACAAAACAATAGGAAAAGTATAACAAAACCCCTTTTAGATTATGGAAAAGATATGTACATTTCATTATATTCAATGCTGCAAAAATTACTATTACAAAACTGAAATTTATAACACATGGTAATGAGAAATAAAGTGGGTTACATTTGTAACAGGTGGTTTTGATACATCAACAAATAAGTCATACTGTAACTGTTAATTAATGTATTTATCAATAAATACATACCATGATAAGCAAGTAACAGTAATTGAAGTTACATCATTACAGAATGCACTAAATAGTAATAATTAAAATACTCTGACTAGCAATATTTTCAGTAAACCAAAATAATTCAGTATGTCAGTGTCAAAAGCAGAATCACAAATGAAACTGCCAGAGGACAGTCAATATTATCAAGTGAAAACTTGCACATTCAAAATCAGCAAGCTACCTATTTTTCAACATTACCGCTTTCTACCCAGTTTCAGACGGAAAAGAAATACAAGCAGAAGTGTCCAAATGGAAACTGCCATATTTTAATATGTGAAATTCGGTATTGTATGGTCCTTAACGATCAGTGTTGCTTTTTTGACATCATTTTAATGTAAACTTTCTGCTTCTTGATTAATTTCATATGAACCTCATCGAGTGATTCAGGCCTCTGGGCAAATGAGGTCTGAGGATATCCGTAGGGAGGTGGCATTTCGCCATACATATAGGGAGTCTGAGGGGGATACGTGTAGTGGGGATAATAGTGTGGAGGCGAATAATAATACGGATTTGCCATGGGAAAGGGGCTGTAGAAGGGAACATTTGGAGGTTGGTATCCCAACTGGTAGGGCTGGGGATGGAACGGGATGTTTGGATTCCAAGACTGGTACTGGTTGACAGGATCAGCTGGAAAGTTATTCCATTCTGCAGATGGATCTCTGAAAGGAGGAACACTCTTGTAGTAGAACAACTCATCTTCGGGACGGTGAGAAGCTTCTGATGAACTTAACTGTACATTTTCTCCATATGGAAAATGAGCACCAACAATAGGACTTTCTTCTTGTTGAGAATAAACTTCAGTCACAGGATTTTCCCCATATGGAAAATGAACTTTAGGTCCAGGACTTTTCTCATTGGCATCACATTTAGCAATTGGATTTTGTCCATACAGAAATTTAACATTTTTTATTGATCTATCTTCTTCATCTTGGTAGTTGGCTTCTGCTTTGTTTTCACCAAAAGCATGTCTACTTTCATCCTCATCTGTGTTAGATCTGGCGTCTCCTGCAGAGTTTAGCTGAACTGTCTTCAAGATATCTTCATGATACGGGTGTTTGGGATCTGTATAAGGGCCAACAGACCAAAATGTGCTGTGGTTTTCCTTCACCTCCACATTACCAGTACTAGCACCTAGATGTGGTTCACCATGACAAGAGGGACCTGAGATTCCTCTACCATCAGAAGGCAGACCTGTAGACTGCCGAGACCATGAGCTGCTCTTTTGTTGAATTTGTGTTTCTGATTCAGCTGCGTAACTGTTTTTATAGACATCCTTTTCATACAGAGAGCTGAAGCTGGAACTGGAGTCTGTCTCATAACCCTCTCCACTTTCAAAGCTGCCTTCAAGGTCATCTGTTTGGAAGTGTTTCACATCTGCAAAACTTGACTGAGCTGGATGTGATTCACTGACTTTGCTCTGTCTGGGACTTCCATCTAAACCAGCCAACATGTTCCCTTTGCGAGATTCTGGTCTAACTGAAGACTTCACAATGGTGAATGTCTCAGAAGAAACACTCTTGATTGTCTGATCTTCTGCTGTTTTATCCTGAGATAACGATACTTGCCTCAAAGTATCAGCACTGGAATCTGTAACAGCAGTACCTTGACCAAACACATTTTTTCTACAAGTCTTTTCTTTAAAATCTCTGTGAAATTCAGACAAACCTTCAGACAAGGAAGACACAATCTGCATATCCTCTAACTTTAAAGTGCTATTAATCTTACTTTTGATTGCATCCACCAAACACAGTTTCTCTTTTGTGCAATCGTCCTGTTTATAGTTTTCAAGACTGTTCACTGCACTCGTGTAAGTGTGGTTATGCTGGGCTCTTTCATACCCAATACATTCAGCATATGACGGAATTTGCAACACTAACTGAGACAATTGTGTGTTTTTATGGGGATGCAAATTTGCAGCATTATTCTGACTAGAGTTCTTTTCTGAGGAAATACTTCTTGCTCTCTTATTCTGACTAGAAATAATATCTGAGGAAATGTGAGTGGCTGGATATTGTTTTAAATTAATTGTTTTGTTATCAGTAGAATCAGTTGCAGAAGTAATTTGTCTTGTTTTGTTAGAGTAACTCAAATTGACTTCATCAGAAACATTACTTGTTTTGTTATTATGACTGAAATCATTTTCTACGGAAACAGCAGCCACGCTTTTATCTGCTGTCACTGATTCCTGATGGGAACTTGGCTGTGCACAGCTCTCCAATTTAGTTTTAATACCTTGCCCAGGAGGCACTGTCGATTTCTTATTCACGTCACATGTTTCTGATGTGTCCATTTCTTGTTTACAATTTGGTTCTAATTTTGCTTCATCTGTCAGATCAAATAAAATACTCTCACAGAATGTTTCTCTACTGCTTTTGACTCTCTCTGGACTGAGTGACGGATTTTGTTCTTGGTCTTCAATTTTCACTGCACTTGTAACATTACATAATGACACAATACATGGAGAAAGGCTAATGTCATTGCTATTATTTGTTTCTGTTTCATGTGGCAGTACGTTGACAGTTAATGATTTTTTAGATTTCTCAGCACACTGACCCAAGACCCGCTCATTCTGGCTGAATAGTGACTCGTCAGACGGTAGATGAATTAAAACCTCTGAACCACTGCGGCTGGTCAGTGAATCTTCCTCCTCTTCCAGTGATATGTGGGGCTGTGGCTCATTCAAGGTGGTATCACCAGTACATGTCTCATTGTCAGGGACATCTTCTGTTTGTGAGGCATTATTTCTGTGGATGTCATTAGGTCGAGTGATTATCTGTTCTGTGCTCACAACCTCTATGGGACATGGTAACTCAATCTTCACCAAGTCAACTGGAACTGGTTCTGAAATACAAAAAACATTACTATTAAGTTCCTCATCACTTTGTAAAAATATTCTAATATAAATATCATCTGGGTTTGATTCATTTCATATATCACTGATATAAATATTTCTAAAGAAATCATGATATTGTAGAAACAAATATACATTAATCAACATGCATTAGAAAAACACAAATAGATCAGTTTGGCATGTTAAATCTAAATTTACATACACAGATACACACAGACACACACAGACACACACACACACACACACACACACACACACACACACACACACACACACACATATATATATATATACACACATATATATATATTATTTACACTTTTATATTTAAGATAACAATATTAAATGAATAAACTTATTTTTAATTTCTACAGAATATAAGAATAAAAATAAAATAATTAATTAAACCACTTTCTGGAACTAGTTGCTAATAAACATGTGGGCCAATTAATAAAAGAAAATTAGTTAATTATTTAATTAATGCATGAATTAATGCATGAATGAACTTTCAAAATAACGACACCCCAGCATGAAAACTATATCAGTTTTGGGATACTCTTTAATCACTGCTCAAGCAAAGAAAGAAAAAAAGAAAAAAAAAGAAATTTTTATCAGTGTTTACTTTTGAGATATCCGCCATTTATGATCCCATTTATATGACAGCCAGTCTAATTTGCAGGAAGTTTGTGGCCTTTATTGTACTTTTATAAACCCATTTACTCGCAGGTGAAAGTTTTTGTGGTGTGCCCAAATTCCGCCATTGCGAACACAGACACAATATTAAATCCCGGTCCTTTCAAATGGGTAATCCAAATTTTATAAACCTCTGTGTTTGCCAAGTGGTACAAGGTTGCTCATTGACCAAGTTTCAGCGTGGATCGTTTGACAGACAGCCTTTCAATTTGTGATTTATATCCCACAGCTTTCGTCTGTTTTGATACACAAGTGGGACGTAGCTAAATGGTTGAATATTTGCTCATGATTTAGATTGAGAGAGGGAGAGAAAGAGAGAAAGAGAGAGAGAAGACAGAAAGAGGGAGATATATGGATGGAGAGAGAGACTGAGGTAAAGAGAAGAAGAGAGGGAAGGAGAAAGAAGGAGGGAGAGAGAA
>JAUTBW010094413.1:0-10192 GCA_032361425.1 Peltospira smaragdina | reverse complement strand
TTAGTTGTTTATCAGAATACCTGAGTTTAGTTGTTTATCAGAATACCTGAGTTTAGTTGTTTATCAGAATACCTGAGTTTAGTTGTTTATCAGAATACCTGAGCTTAGTTGTTTATCAGAATCAATTTTTTCATCTATAAAAGACAACTTTAAGACATTTATTTTATTTGTCACTTGCATTTAGTAATAGGTCATGATAATCCTAACACAGTTTTCACGGTTTTATTTGACAGATATTTACGACTTTCGTGTAATAAGCAAAAAATATGTTTATGTATAACTTTGATTATTACTATAGTGGCTCACTATGTATACACATTGACAGGGAATTAATAATGTGCCAGTTAGCTGCTTTAAGCACTAGGCTGTAGAGATCAACATTTCTGCAACTATGGTCCAAGGGTTGGAGAATGTATAAAGATGAATTGGATATATAGAATTTAGATAATAAGCCAAAGATTCAAAAATGGGGAAATATAATCATCCTGCTGAAAATTAACCTTAACTGAAGTGACTAGTGATAAAATATTATAAACATAGTTCTGTCTGCTGCACACTGTATCGCAGGCTGTGTCTACTGAGGACACTGTCTTCTGCAGTGGCATCCACAGACCACTTCCATCACTAACGACATTTATTGTTTTCTTTGCAGACCATTCCACTCAGCTTCAAATTTCGATTTTATGGCCACAATATAACAAAGGTTACTGTGGCAACTGGTGGTAAGTGCTTCTAATTACCATAGTATAAATTGATGTGTATTATTTTAGTAATTTCTCTTTAAGGTATAGCCACATTTCTTTGAACTTCAGTGACAGTATTGCTGTTTTGGTGCATTCTTGGCAATATTTAGCTTGATCAAATTGAGAATTTATCCTCAGGTAGACACAGGATGAGGCATTTGTTACCTACCAGTCACAGATAAATAAATTTATACAGTTACCATAAATTGGTTTATGTTCAAATTATTGTCACACGTGTTTTTATAAACATTGAAAAATAAATTAAACAAAATACAGCATTCAGCAAATATCAGGGTTAGTTTTTGCACTGACTAAATTGTAAAATACTTGTCAAATGTTGTGTCTAGATGAATGAACTGATAAAAGTGGTGTGATTATGAAGACTTAGATTTTTTGCATTTAACTGTTAACGGGTGTAGAATAAATACCTATAGGTAACACTGATTTTCAGAGGTTTTTTGGGGTTTAATAATTAAAAAAATATTTTACATGGCCTCATCATGTAATTGGTAATTGGTAATTGGTAAATTGTTGTATTCATTTTGGATGGGGGCTGCATATGATCTATCCCACTGTTCAGCGATCAGTATACCTGTTGTAAAACAAAGTTTTCCTTCCTTGTTTTCAGGTTTTATCTACGCCAGTCCGTTCCTTCATCAGTGGCTGACTGCCACACAGTACATCGCTCCACTGATGGCAAACTTTGACACCACAGTCGGAAAGGCTTCAGACATCTTTTACGACGACTTTGGTAAAATTCACATTTTTCTATAAATATATAAGGATTTCTGCAGGCTTTATAATAGGGTACTGAACATTGGCACCTCTCCAAAAGCATATGGCACTGAAAATTCCCAATTTTCTTGCTATATTATGTTTTCCAATAAATGAATTTAATAAAGTAAATCATTTTCCCATAATCACTAACTATACTATAAACATGCACTTATTATTCACTGTCACCGGTGTCAATATCAGATTTTCATACACGGTAACGCAAAACTTAATGAGTTAATACTTGCAACTGGTGTGTGCTAAATCTACATTTAATAAAAACAATTATGTAGCTTGAATTCCAAATGTTGCCATTTATCAGCTTAATGTGAGTTTAATAAGAACAATTTATAACATATGGTGTGGAAGGTAAATCAGAGAATGTTCGTATTCAGTACGTAAGAGAACAATTCCAAGTGAAAATAGGTATATGTTGTTAAAATCAGCAGTGAAATGCATTGAGGATGAGAATAAATCAGTAATAATAATGCTGCTTTTGTTTGTTTTTGCAGGCGACCATTTTGTGGTGCAGTGGAGAGATGTGTTTCTTCAGGACCAGAACACAAGTATGTCAGATAAACAAGCGTGTTTGACTTGATGGTAGCACTTCTCTCTTGTACCACGCTTTGCTGTCAGCCCCTCTGATGTTACCCGTGATGGAACTTGTAGTTAGACCAGGGTAACTAACGTCTAGGATTCTTACAGCATTTGCTGATGAGCGAAATGTTATCAAGCCATCTAACGTCACTGAAAGGTGAAAATAATTTATTTAAAAACCTTTAAAATGAATTGTATTCACTTTTCAGTGAACTCAGAAGGCTTGGTGTTCCTTTCCAATCAGCTAGTGCTGTAAATAGCCTAAGCATTACCCTGGTCTAACTATATTCATGACATCAATAGAGGGGCGTGTTACAAGGGGATTACCTCATTTCTTTAGGAGATAGTTGTCTGGTTAGACCACAGTTTATGATGCTGTTGAGTGACAAGTGTAGCAGATTATTGTAACAGATTATCCCCTCGATTATTGCATATGTTACTCAACTATGTCATAACCTTGGTTTAGCTAGACAGATCTAAAGAAACAAGGTAACTTGCATAAGTGGAGGTAGTGCTCAAACCTGTCACCTGTTTTATTCTTGTATTACAGAGGTATGCCGTTACTGTGTGTTACTTGTGCTTACCATAGCAGCACACCTTTCATAATAATGGCTGTTGGTGAAACCATCTCGTTTTATCTGTGCGTTACAGATGTACATTGTCATTCTGTGTTACCTGTGCTTACCATCGCAACATACTGCTTGATTTTAGCAGGTTACTGCTTAAATTTAAGTGACGTGGGTTGAGGGGTCAGTCCCCTTCAGGGGAACCTCGGAGCTACGCCCAAATCATGTTGTTTTTTAGGGTTTATTATTTTATTTATTAAATATTTTTATTTGGGAGTGTTTTTGGTTTGGTTATTTTTGTATTCCCCTCCCCCTCATGCCCTCAGCAAATCATAGTCTTTGTGTCAATTTTAATGTTTTTATCTTTCTACTACTGGTAAAGGTTTTTAGTTCTTTTGGCATTTTGTGATATTTTAAAACACTTTCAGCTTCATGTACATTCATTACTACCCTTTCCAGATGCTCCGCGAAAGAGGACAATGTGTAAGTGGGCTGGCTGTCCAACAAGCATGGCATGCAGATCGGTTGTAATTGGTTGTCGGAAAATTATCACTTTGTTGCTTGGGTTTATGTCTTTTTACATAGGAACCATGCTGTTTGTATCAGTGTTAAATGTGTTTAAAATTGTCTTGAAAGTATGTAATTGTTTCTAAAGATGTTTTCATTAATTGTTTTGTCTTAAAAGCAAGGGATTAAGGCACTAGTTGTATTGATGGAAAAAAAACATGAAGTGGATACCTTTGTATTAGTTTTACTGGGTGAAATACCAGTTTCAGATAAGCTCAGAAATACCAATTTGAGATAAGCAAAGATATAGCATTTTGTTTACAAAACTAATAATAATGATGATGATGATGATGATGATGATGATGATGATAACAATAACAATAACAATAATAACGTTTTATTTAACAACATACTCAGCACATTTTTATTAATGGATATAACATCATCAAAAACATTTAAGTTATAAATATTCCTCGTGGCTCACTGACAGGCAGGTGGTTTTTACCATCAGACCACTGAGTCAGCCCTTGCAGGACTATACATGAGATACTGACACCATGTTGTGGGCCAGAAATTAGTTGTATCATGCTTAAGAGGCAATCTTAATACGTTATTTCACCAATGTGTAGTGTACAACTTGTGTATCTACAAAAGTAATACTTAAATGTTTATGTATTCACAAAAATAATACTAAAATTGTTTGTCTATTTACAAAAATAATACTAAAATCATTTGTGTATATGCAAAAATAATACTAAAGTCATTACGATTTAAGCATTCTTACCATGCAGTTTGATTGTATGCTACAAACCGCATAACGAAAATGCCCTTTACTCCACAGACCTAATATTTTCATATCATTTACATGCATGTCCTGTTGATTTATTTTTCCAGTTACTAGGTGTACTTCAGTGTTAGTGGGTATTAGCTGGGCGGACTAAGGTGTCTGGTAATCCCTGATGTTCTAGTTCTGTTAGTGTTAGTTTTAGTTTTACTTGTGTTATTAGAGTTTTACAGTTCACAGCTGGTGTCAATTTACCTTTCAGAAAGTTATGTTTTAGTCAGCTACTTAGGGACCAAAAATAAGTCAGACTACGAGTGTTTAAAACTAAATAAAAATCACATGGTTAAAATAAATGGTATTTAGTAAAACACAACGATACAATTACCAATATTTTTGACCCACAGGTGTTCATCAAAGAAAACAAATAGAATTACGAAATACAAGATACAAGTCACACTGCCTTCAACCCTATATTTTATTATTTTCGCGGATGAAGACATGTGGGTTAAATATCAGTAATTGTAATGGCGTTCATGTTAAATAGCGTTCTTTTTTTAACCATGTGTTTTTGATGCTACTTAGGGTTTCTGTCCTGCTTTTCCCTTCCATTTCATCAAAACAGCAAAACATTGGCCAAACTCCTACACAGTTTGATACTAGTGCAACCTAGTTAAGTTAAAAAGATAGAAAAAAAGAAGTAGTATAATCTGCCTAGAATACTGAAATTTGAGATTTAAGGATGAAGAGTTCTGTTAGAAATGAATGCTTGTTTTGTGCATGAATGTTTTTGTTGATGAATTGTTTTGATAGGGAAGTTGATTGTGTGAGCTGTGACAGATTTGAGAACAGCAGTCAGTGGATGTAGTAACTAACCACGGCCCAGCAACTCATGCAGTCAGTACTCTTGTATTGCGCCCATGCTTATAAACCTTAATGTCAACACTTATATACTGACATCATGGGAACGCCATTCAAACAGCATTAAGTTGAAGTCTGGACATTATTAAAGCCTTCACTTTAAGTTTTATAAGCCAGATGTTGGCCATATTTACTGATTAAAACAGCAGTTATAACAGAATATTCATAAATAAACACATAGTCAGGTCTGTTTGATGTTATCACCTAAATATGTACCAATTTAGGATCATATTTTTAAAAGTAGGCCTATTGCTTGTTTAAGGCAGTAAATTTGGTCTGTGACTGATATAAATATTACACATGCTTTGATTTACTGGGCATAAAAGTCATTTGATTATTGTTTGTTTGTTGGAGGGCATCCTGCCAGCATGGAGGTGTGTGCATGAGGTCATGCAAACTCTTACTGTCTTCACTAACAATATCCGAGCAATCAGGTCGCATGTGCATGCATGTAAACAGCTCAAAATTAAAATTATAGTCTTACGTTTTTTGTTCATTTTGATCTGGAGACTGTAATTTTTTAGATGAACTATTCTGAACTTCTTAATGTTATTTTTAGACTGGAACTAATTAGGCATATTATTTCCTGTATATAACCCTTAATAAAGATGTTTTTAGTGCATTGTTAAATAAACTAGTGTATGTTAGTGAAGATAGTAATGCCCACATTTTATGGATTTTGGTGCATGCTTGGAATGAAATTATATTGATAGCATGAGTGTTTCTAACTAACAGTTGAGACTGGAGCTATGAAATGAGGTGTTTTTAATTCTTTGTAATAATAACCTTTTTAAAAAAAACACTAAACTTCACATACTACATTAGTAGAAACATTCAGCACATATATCACTTAGAATCCGATTTTGGCTTGTATCTGTCCATGGTGTATTTTCCATACAGTCTGTTTACATTGAATTTGTGCTTGTATGAACCTTCACAGTGCACTAACTATATCATATGAGTGCAAATATTTACACTCAGGAGACAAACAGAAGAAAAGCTTAAAAATTGTGTTTTTAAAAGTTGAACGATATACAACACTCAATTGGCATTGTAGATTCACATTAAATAACTGGAAACCTCAGTACATACTTTAATAAGCAACAGTTGACCAACTGTCACTGACAGCTAACCACTTATAGACATACTGTCAACTGTCTGCATTTAAAAAATCACACAGCATTCATTACTCCTGTTAAAATATACCAAATTAGATAATTGTATGACAAACATTACTCCTGCCAAAGTATACTAAATTAGAAACATGTGGGGCAAACATTATAAATAGACCAAGAATGGTAACCCTTGCACAAAATATTTCAACTTCCAACCATATTGCGATGTTGTTCTTACAAAGACATACAAAGGTAAGATTTTAAAGGTTATCCCATGAATAGACAGGATACCGTTTCCTACAGGATGTTATTTTACATTATTTAATACAATTCTGTTCCATGATTATGTTCTTTCATAAATGCCAGTGGCCATTTTCAAAAATGAAATATGCAATTTGCACACAAAAAGCACACATAACAACACTATATTTGACAAGAATTTTGATGAAAAATATTAACAAATACTGTATTGGCATACTTTGATCAATCAAGTATATTGTGTAAAAGACAGGTTTTAAACTGCATATGCTTTAAACATTCAGTTTGGGTTACAAACACTAAAATTAAGGTTTAAACATTTGGATTGAGGTTACGCACAGTGAAATAGAGGTTGAAAGATTGAGGTTATGAACACTGAAATACGGTTTTAAAATATTTGGTTATTAACAATAAAACACTTGTTTTAAAGATTTGGTTATGAACAATAAAACACTTGGTTTAAAGATTTGGTTATTAATAAAACACCTGTTTGAAAGATTGTGTTATGAACAATAAAACACTTGTTTTAAAGATTTGTTTATGAACAATAAAACACCTTTTTGAAAGATTGGGTTATGAACAATAAAATATGGGTTTGAAAGATTGTATTATGAACAATAAAACACTTGTTTGAAAAAATTGGGTTATAAACAATAAAACACTTGTTTGAAATATTGGGGTTATGAAAAATAATAAAACACCTGTTTAAAAGGATTGAGTTTTGAAACACTGGGTTTGAAAGATTGAATTATGAACAATAATACACCTGTTTGAAAGA
This sequence comes from Peltospira smaragdina, assembly GCA_032361425.1. NCBI lineage: Eukaryota > Metazoa > Mollusca > Gastropoda > Neomphalida > Peltospiridae > Peltospira > Peltospira smaragdina. The sequence continues at coordinate 3,152 of JAUTBW010094413.1, read as the reverse complement.
TTGGATTATGAACAATAATACACCTGTTTGAAAGATTGAATTATGAACAATAAAACACCTGTTTGAAGGATTGTGTTATGAACAATAAAACACTTGTTTGAAAGCTTGGGTTATGAACACTAAAACACTTGTTTCAAAGATTGAGTTACACACAATAAAACACCTATTTGAAAGATTGGGTTATGAACAGTAAAACACCTGTTTGAAAGATTGGGTTATGAACAATAAAACACTTGTTTGAAAGTTTGGGATATGAACAATAAAAATTGTTTGAAAAATTGGGTTATGAACAATAAAACACATTTGAAAGATTGGGATATGGACACTGCATGCTTACACTTGGCTGTTGTCTCTTTTCTTTCAGCCGATGCCTTCAACTTCCAGGTGGTGCTGAAGAGCGACGGAACCATCAAGTTCCTCTACAAATCGGTAAGTTCACCACCAGGGGTCGCTGTTGTGGTCATGAGTCAACTCTTGATGTACTCTCGTGCTTGCAGCTGGTATATAGACACTTTCATTCACTATTCAAAAATAAAACAAAATAATTTTAGTTTTTTTAAAACGGCAACAAAACCCCCACCAAAGTGAAAAAACCTTATCCAAACCCCACTTTAACACCTTTGGTTAAAAATGACATTTGCATGATCAAATAAACAATAACACCCTCAAATCTCAAAACTCCATGTAGTTATCTTCTAATTTCACATGGTTAGCTGATGTTTTATTTTTTGAGTAATTAAAATTTATAAATTTTCATAACACTTGGTTATATTAATGAATGAATGAATATTTAACAACTCCCCAGCATAAAAAATAGATGGACTAATGGGTTTCAGAAAAGGGTGAAAAAATAAACATGGTTGATATTAATTACTGGTACTAATGACTCCAAATTTACCGCTTATGTTTGTGGTGTGTTTTAGTGTCATGTCGTAGATATGTATCTGAACGCTTGCTTCTTTTGATTTTCAGCTGCCCATCTCGGTGGCGTCCATCTCCAAAAAGCACCACCCTGTTAAGATTGGCCTCTCAGATGCATTTTACATTGACACAGTGCTCAAAAATCATGGTCAGTACCCGGCTGTTGGTAGAATTATCTATCTCGTACTTATTTGGAATTGATCGACATAAATGGTGACTATATTTAGACGGGGGGTGCCTGTCATGACTCAGAATAATACGTAGGTCCTCAGGAATCCAAACGACTGTTGTTTTTTCCATAATTTTTTCGCGTTGAAATAATTTAGAAAATGTCCTAATATATCGTTAATATGCCACATTTGGTGATTATGTAATTGGTTATAAAAAGTAAATTTAAGGACAAATCAAATGTATGTATTTTTTAATAATACTTTGTTTGGCCATTAAGTAGGTCAACACGCTGTGGCATTATGCGTTTAACCAGGCCAGTGCTTTGTTACAGTGTGGGTTTAGTCACATTTATGCTTACCTCCTGTAACTGACAGTATTCTGTGTTTACAGGTGTCAAACGGCGCACTATTTACGAGTATCACCGAGTTTCGTTTGGTTTAGATCAAATTGAGCAGGGAACTGTCATCATTTTGACGCCGTTGCCAAGTAAGTGATGTCTTGTTTTGTCGTGTTATAAAAGAGGATGTGAAAACATTATCAAAGGCAATGATAAGTGTCAGGTGCAGGTTACATGGTCTACATGCCCTATTTTCAGTGTCTGGGTAAAGAGGCATTCTCATTATGCAGTTCATTGTAGACTTGTTGCATACGGTCAAATGGTATAGAGTAAGAACATCTAAATCGTAATAATTTTATTTTTATATTTTATAGATACTACAAGTCTTATGCTACAGATTAGTTTGATATATCTCATGATTAGAATTCCCATTGTACAATTTATTGTGTCAACGTGCAGCATAGCAGCATACAGTCCTCTCGAATAGTGAGAGTGAATGGTGAACCTGACAAATTTATAATGATTATTGTCTTACTCAGTTATTATTGTAGATGCTACAAGTCATATTTAACAAATAGGTGTAACAAGATGCTTAAATTGTAACAACCTTAGTCTTATTATTCTACATGATGGTGCAATACATCACATAATGAAAATGTCACATAAGTATTGCACATTTTAAAACTGATTTAAAAATTATTTTATTAGCACAGTTATAATATGTATTTGGGGATATTTTTCAAAACTTTTGATTATCAAATCTTATAATTTAATTTAAAAAACCTGATTAACAACTAGTATTAACTGCTTCAGGTAAAAAACACACATGATTAAAAAATGCTAATTAATAAAACAACAAAACAGTAGAATTTGTGACCCACCTGTTTTTTTGGTATATTTTCAAATGCGAGAAATTTCACTTTGGTGAATTTATGAAATATGTATAGCTAATTGTGATGCAATACCAAACAAATTGAACACTAGTTATTTTTTGTTGTTAATAATACTTGCGTGTTGAAAGCTCTGTGGCTGTGGCTGATTTGCTTACAACTGGTGTATCATATACCATGGTATGTGCTATCTTTTCTGTGGGATGTGCATATATAAAAGGTCTCTTACTGCTTATTGGAATAAGTGAATGAATGAATGTTTAACGACACCTCAGTATGTAAAATAGATCGGCTGTTGGGTGTCAGAAAACCGTATCAGAAGGAATAGCCTTTGTGGCGGCAGAAAGTTTCCTTTCTATCTGTCAGAATGGTCCTTAACCATATGACCATAAATAAAATGTGTTCAGTGTGTCGTTAAAAAAAAAAATCTCTCTCTTTTACTCTTACTCTGCCAGCGTGTAACATCGTGGAGGACTGCCGTACATGTGTGAACCACAAGAACATCAAGTTTGACTGCCAGTGGTGCAATGCTGTCGGCCGATGCTCAGACGGCTTTGACTGGAAACGTGAACAGTGGCTGAAGCGCGGATGTAGTCACATCGTAAGTCTTGTAAACTCTGTACACAGTGGATGCTTAATAGTCACATAGTAAGTCTTGTAAACTCTGTACACAGTGGATGGTTAATAGTCACATAGTAAGTCTTGTAACCTCTGTACACAGTGGATGGTTAATAGTCACATAGTAAGTCTTGTAAACTCTGTACACAGTGGATGGTTAATAGTCACATAGTAAGTCTTGTAAACTCTGTACACAGTGGATGGTTAATAGTCAC
>JAUTBW010094392.1:0-10194 GCA_032361425.1 Peltospira smaragdina | reverse complement strand
TTCCAATATACAGAATAATACATACCACAGGTAGGTAGCTTGTAGATAGGCAAGCTGTTCTAGTGCATGCCTGTCCTGGTCACATGCCTCAGTAGTTAGTAGTAAATGTGTTAGTGGTTAATGAGAGAGAAGAGGGTGCAATGGCCTTATACCTAAACACTGAGTTGTTAGAAATTCACTATGGGTGGGAGACAGTACCGGGATATGAACCCAGCACCTACCAGCCTTGTTTTGAGACTAATTGCTTAGACCACTGCACTGCTGAGGCCAGTTATTTGAGATTAGCATGTGGATCACTTAAAGGAGAAAGGGGTCTCTTATGGTCCTGTGTCCAACACTAATAAAACTTGGAATGTCATTAAATAAATAAATAGTATATAATAATAATAATAATAATAATAATAATAATAATAATAATAATAATAATAATAATACAGGGATTTATCCAGGATTTTTCACCAAGGTTTGATGGCTTATGGGATTGGAGTCAAACTTGGAAATTTTTTCATGCTACTCATTAAATTTTACATCACCTTATATAAAAACCTGATATAGATACTGTTGACAGTGAATAATAAGGGCATGTTTGTAGTTGTTTAGGTGATTATGTGAAAATTATTTACTTTAAATCATTTATTGAATATATTTTTATATTAATAAAATATTATTTATTTATTTTTAAATCAGGTTTGGGAATGTATAGCCAAAATTTTTGAAATGTCAGTGCCATGTGCTTTTGGGGAGGTGCATCTCTGTAATAATAATAATAATAATAATAATAATAATAATAATAATAATAATAATAATAATAATAATAATTTATTATTATTATTGTTATTGTTATTATTATTATATGTGTATGTACATTTGTGTATTTAGATTTATACATGCATACACTCTATAAGTAATTTTTAAATAATTTACATAATTTGACATATATTAGTAAACAGTTTTAAAAAGAGGTAACTAGTCCATACATATATACAAATAGTAACAAATACCATACCCAAACTAGCACAAAACATCCACATCATACTCTAATAGTTTACTGACTGAAACACAACAGAGGGTCAAATGTTTTGTATCTGGTTAGAAAGATACATCTGAAACGACATTCGACTCAGTTTTGACAATATTAAAAATATTTATTACATGTAAAATATTTCGTTAACCCAATCATAGTTGGTTCTAATTACCAAATTTAATAACACAAGATTTAAGTATACCCCACTTTATATTACTGACAGTTTTATGTGGATTTTAGTTATACTGTATATGACTTGAGTTTTAATTTAATTAAATTAATTAATTAATTAATTAATTTATGGTTTTAATTTTGTTAAATATGTGATTAAAATGACTCAACAGAGTTTAAAGACAAATATAATTACATACAATATGCATACCTGTAAAAACTTAATTGATTTTAATTTACTGTATTATATTCTTTTCAAATGCTAAAAAGTTGTTTAACTTAGAATGTCATTCTGAAAGTTTCAGATTACCTGATACATACCTTAACAGTAATTAACACAGGTTGTTAATGCAAACTGAATTAGCGCAATCACACACATAATTACCTTGTAATACACTGGACATTGAGAGGCGGCAGGTAAGGATGTCACAGGTGTTTCGTTACACTGCCAGTGAAGGCACAGGTGTAGATGGCAGTAAAACAATGTACAGGTATGATGATATGCAGGTGTCATTTACAGGTATGATATGCAGATGCGATTTACAGGTACGACTTGAATGTATATACAGGCATGATGGTACGAAACATTTCACACTTCATTCGGCATGGACAGAATTTTCATTTGAAAAAATATATTTCACATATATTTAATTAAGGCATTAGTAATTTGTTCTGAAGTCATAGTTCGTCACCTTCTCCTGTAATCAGAACAACCTTTGATCTTCTATAAAGTTCTTATTTCACATACCTTTAATCCAGCCTTTAGTAGTTCATATTAAAGTCTTAAGTTTGTTCATTAAAAAAATATATATAATGTTTAAACTTCAACAAAGTTTATATTTTATAAATCTTTTGTCTTTTTACTAATGTCTCAAGTCTGCTCATAATTATTATTATTTTTTAAAAATCTTGTACAAAGTTCTTATTTCACCTGTTTAATATAATATTACCTTTATTTAGGAGAATCTTCAGTGTTTTATACTACCCAGCAATTACTAAGTATGCCGAGCCTTGTAACTCAAAGCAGTTGTAACACTTATGCCAGACGTAGACGTAACTTACTGATTTAATATCAGGAAAGCTTTTAAAACATGAACATAAATGAGCATACATGTAGGCCACTGTGATCGAAACAGACCTAAATATGTACCCTATTTAGCACATTCCCTTACAACATTGCTGTTTAAGTAAGTAAATTTATGAATGCTTCGCATTACAAGGCCCTGATATTTAAAGCACCGGTATTGAACCTAGGACAAAGTTCTTCCTTCATACACCTATACACCTATTAACAGCCTTTGTAACAAATACCATGATTTAATTCTGGTAGGTCTTTCTTTGAAAATTTATTTCTTCACACACCTAACAGCTTTTGTAACAAATACCATGATTTAATTCCGGTAGGTCTTTCTTTGAAAATGTATTTCTTCACACACCTAACAGCCTTGTATATCAAGTTAAGTGACTGGGAGCAGATTTTCTAAATGATCTTAATGCTATGATAACAATAAATGTCGTAACTGATGAAGTCACTATGTGATTTTATATATAACGTCATCACTATGATAAATTTTCACAATCTTAGCACTAACAGAGCTTCGAAAATACACCCCCTGATTATTAATTCACTCACAGCAGCAATTAAATACTTTAAAAAAAATATTATCATGTCATTTATTATCAAATACAAATACAAATATAAAACATTAATAAGTTCCACGGTTTAGATACAACATCAAAGAAGTACCGGTAAGCAGTTTTTTTATTGCTACTATCGTAGATATGACATTAAACACAGTATATCAAACACACTAACCACCATACAAAACAATACAATATTAAATATATCAGTGAATATAAGCAGAGTAGATATGACATTAAAACGGTAATTAAGCTACATTAAATTATTAAAGTATAAATCAGTGTATCATTGCTGTTGATATGACATCAAATAATTATTATATGAAAGATCTAAAAACACTTTTCTGATATTAAATATAACACAAATTTCAATAAGCCAAACTCTTCTAATTGATACTGATATAACATTAATTGATGTAATAGGCAAAGCTGTATTCCAATATTAATAGATACAACATCAAAAATATTAAATAGTTTAAGTAGTTTTCAAACAGTATTAGTTACAACATCAAATATATGAAATAAAATTCAAATAGTATAACATACAACATCGAATTAAGCCGTTTTCAGTGATATTAGATACAACATCAAATATATGAAATAAGCAGTTTTCAAATGATATGACATTAAATGTAATTATCATAGAATTAAGCAGTGTTATTAGATCTGACAACAAATATATTAAAAAGCCATTAGATGCTGCAAATATATACAGAAAAACAGTAGTCAAATGTTTTATAATTGACTTTTTAATGAAGAAAAAAAGCTAATATACATTATAAGTAAAGTGAAAAACATTTGATACAAAATGTTGATCAAATATCATAAATATGACTGAATTGCTACTGGGAATGCTATATGTATGGATATTGATTTGAAAATTACAATTAGAATGAAATAGATACACATAAGGATAATAATGTACAGCTTGAAAAAAAAAACCATATACAAACATGTGAACAACACAACACTGTGATATTATAAATGGATTTTTAAAAGTGCTTTAGATGATACTGGTATTTAAAAGAAATATATTTGGTGGAATAGTGAGAAAATAATATTTAAAATGTAAATAAAAATATGTTACTGAAATTTACCCCAATGGAAATATGCACACACAAAGATTAAACATAATTTTGGCATAAAACAAAAAAACATGGTAAGCAAAATATCAAAGACATTTTGAATTGTTTTAAAAATTGATACATGAATAAACAAGATCAAGTTACCTCTTCAGGGCTATTGTATCCGAATTACACAAAATACAACAAAGTTTATTTACCCACAACATAATGTAAAATGTATTTAAATTAAATAACAATATATAACAAAGTGTAGAATGTTTAGTTCAGTGTGGTGTCACTATTTTCTACATACATTTTAAAAACATATGTATTTACAAGATTCTGGCGCACTAAATAATTATGATCTTCTGTTTTCAAAACCTAACAGAACAAAACAACACCAAAAGGAACGCTTAGAATTCTACAGCATTATATTTAATAAAAGAGTACTGATCTTAAATCTGAAACTTAAAACATATGTTAGCTAACGGTAACTGAAACAAAAATAAAAAGTTACAATAGTAAATTGTAATAATAATAATAATAATAATAATAATAATAATAATAATAATAATAATAATAATAATAATAATAATAATAATAATATTTACAAAACACTAATTGTGGAGTACAGCCAAATGTCTGCATAAAGCACAACTATATATCTTCAGTGGCAGATCTAGAAAATCTGTCATGGGTGGGGGGGACTCAACAATATAATGCCAAAAGCCATAACATCAAATAATAATAATACAAAATAGGGGAGGGGTGGGGGTGGCTGTAGCTCTGGTCTAGATCCATTACAGATTATTCTAGTTACATATATATTACATACAGTAAAGATTAAGTGTAAAAACACACCACAACACTATGGGATTGGATGATAAACTACCAAGACTAATTAAATACCGAGAGTAAAAACGTCTCTGTAAGACTTAAGTTAGTATAATGTGGAGACATTAGAAACGACGACTGATGAAAATGTTAATGAGGATGAATGAGGAATATTATTATGACAACATGGTAATGAAATTGAAAAATCACAGACAGTTTCTTTAATGACATTTGAAATTATGTTCCCTAGTATTCATCGCTGGTACTGCATAATCAGAAACATAGTAGTTTCCAACAAATTTAAATTTTAAAAAGTCAAATCAATAATAATAATTTTAAAAACCACAACCCATATCTAAATTTTAAAAAGTCAAATAAAAAATAAGAAAACTCCCAAACATATATTTGCATAATGCATAATCTAAGGGGTGTTGAAAGTAACATATTATAATTATTAAATATGATCATATAGGGAACTGCGTAAAATACTTGTTAACTTTTAAAGGTTTTTAAAATTACGATTTTTCAGTATTATAGAGAGAGATCATTACTAAAGAAATGCATAATAACATTCAGTTATATAAAATTTACATATTACTAAAAATAATTACTAATAAATAAACAACATAATTAAACAAGGAAATAAATAATTAATTATTTTATTTTAATAACAATTAAAGTCTTTATAATTAGGGTAAAAATAAAATTAAAAAAAAAGTATATCAGGTCATAAAACCAGTGTTGGAATACCACTATGCTTTTGAGCAAGCAACCATCTTGCGAGATACCAGGGTAGATAACTATGCTAGTCTCTCATCACAGTCCCACTGATGAGCCAGTCAATGCAGCGCAATGACCGAGGTCGCCTTGACCGAGGTCGGCCTGACCCGAGGTCATCCTGACCCTGCAGTCCATGGGCTATCACAGTCACGCTAAGCCAAGTGCACAAAATAAACTTCACATAATCGCTTTGGCATGGTGAAAACAGAACACCAACAACATACTGGTATTTTTTTTTTTTTTTTTTTATGAAAACAATCTGTTTATTATTATTATTATTAGTAGTAGTAGTAGCAGTAGTAGTAGTAGTAGTAGTAGTAGTAGTAGTAGTAGTAGTAGTAGTAGTAGTAGTAGTAGTAGTAGTAGTAGTAGTATCATTACTGTAACTGTACTATAATTTGTTCAGTATTCCATCATATTTTAATTAATTTGTTTTAAATTGCTATACAGTTCTGAATGATTTAAAACTAGTTCATTCTCTATTAAAGTACAACATTTGCTTATCTAATTTTAGAAACAACATCTACCCTGAAAAACTAACCATGTTTGCACTGCTTTATAAGCGTGTGTACTGTCTTGCCAAGGGCTTCCACCATTCCCCCAAATGGAGGGTCAATTAGTATGACCGTTTTCCCACTCTTCCCTTCAGCCACAAACTTGTCAAACTGATCCTCATCCTCCTGGCCACCAAAGAAATGGTGGTTAAACATGTTGTAGCAGCAAAACTCGTGGGGCTCGTAAAACTGTTCCTGGAATATAATTTTATTTAAAGAAATTATTATTATTATTATTATTATTATTATTATTATTATTATTATTATTATTATTATTATTATTAAAATATAATTTTAACAGTATCTTTTTTTATTATATATGTGAAAATTGGGCATTAAACAAGCCACTGGAAGACGTTTAAGCAAAACAATTATTGCATATTCGTTTGCAAAATATTCAACTGTCTAATATAAGAAACAAATTATATATGTACCGGGTAAGTAATCAAAACGTCACTCACAAATCTTTGATCTAGATCCAACAGAATTGAAGAAAGAGAAATGCTGGAGTTGTTAATGATGGCTTCATGAATTCTGGAAAACAAAAAGGCAAGCAGTCAAACTTCAACAACTTTAGACTACACAGATGTTTTATTTTTTTTATTACTGAAAATATTTACCAGCATCAAATGGTTGAAAACTTGTAAAATATTAATTACAAAATATTCCATGTAACAAAAAACTAACAAAAACACAACAACAACAAAAAACGATGCACTGAACACATTTTAATTAACGGTTATATTGGCATTGAAAAAGTTTCACCTACCTGGGAGTACCAACATTGATAACATGGCTGACTGACAACTTCTGCAGACATTCGAGAATAAAGTCAACCGAGGTCTCAGAAAACAAATATTGCTGAAAGAAAAAGAAATGTTTTATTTAACAATGCAGATAGCATTTTTTTATTTACAGGCACACGGCATGATACATAGGGTTATGGAAAGAAATCTACTGTCATCCAATGGCTTTCTCTTTCTGAGCAGAAGGGATCATCTAAAACTGATTGCGTATCAGGCAGACATTTCCACCACTAGGCTATCGAATCCCTCATATTATTTCTTTTCAATGGGATATAAAGTTACGTACAGCGTATGTCTTGTTATCGCTGAGTGGAAGAAACAACTGTGATGGTTTTCTGAGCAGACCATCTTCTATCTGCTGTCTGACAGTGTGACCTTGACCTGAGTGATTCTGCCGGTCGCTAGGCAACAGGATAACTCCACATGATTGGCAGACATGTCTTTCTTTCTTTGACAGTTTAGCGAACTGCTGAAATCTAACAAATGAAAAATATGGAATTATTTCAAATGGATTTCTAAACAGATTATTGCACTAGACAATATACTGTACAGGAACCTACATAATATGTGATTTATGAATGTAGTATTGATGGAGAACGGATGGATGCATGGATAAATAAATAAATATCAGATGTGTATTAAGGACTTAAGAATTAAGAATCTTTATCAAATGTTTGGCTGTTACATTTAGCAATATATTAATACAACTTTAATTTACAGTACCTCCATTAAAATCATTCACAAGAAAATGTTCTACAATTTTAAAAATTGTAGAACCACATTATTTCAAACATAATCCCTACATATACAAATGTTGGCAATTACCTTTCCCATATTTCTTTTCGAGAAAAGGTTCGTTTGGGATCCTGATTTTCCATTTGCATAATTTTCTGTGTTTTTTCAGACATTTTCTCATCAGCCCACTTAAAGAATCTGCATTGTTTTCGGTCTCTGAATGCCGAACAAGCAAAAAACTTTCTGCCTGAATTGTGTGACTGATCATATCTAGTAAACAGCAGTGCAGGACCTGTAAATATTTACATTTGTGAGAACAAACAAAAAGATAAATATAAACTGGGGGGGGGGGGAATAATAATACATTTAAAAATAAAACAAATAGGTTACACATTTTTTCTTGCTGAAAAACTATTGTGTCTAATGTAACAATGTAACCACTCAGATACCGATAATTCAAAACCAGCTGACACCACTTTACTGTGATCTTTTCATATAATATATACCATTCCGCAGGATAGTACATACCATAGTGTTAGGTTACCATGACAGTACAAAATAAACTTTTATTATATCACCTTTCATCCATTTTTAAATGTTAGTTGATAATTATATAAATATATTCAGTAAAATGACTTTAATTGTTATTATTATTATTATTATTATTATTATTATTATTTAAAAAAATAAAAAAAAAAAATAATAAATAAATAAATAAATAAATAAATTAATTTAAAAAAAAAAAAAAACAGAAGAAGAAGAAGAAATCTGTTAATATCGGACGTGTGGGTTTATGTCACAGTTCCAGTTCGTTTCTAACATAATAATATCCTGTAATCCGTAAAGTCGTTTACCATGTGGACAACTTGGTACAACAAAACCACTTGTATCAAGTATAACATCAGTGTTCGTCACTTTTGCTGCCATGTTTGAAATAAAATCTGATATCAAGCCCCTTTATCAGAATCGGAACACACGATTTCCTTTCTATCACTTGTTACTTGCTACCGAACGGCATACATAAATGTTGACGGTCTCAACCAGTGATTCGGACCGATCAGTCAAACCCCAACACGGACTGACGAAATGTTCACGTCACAGAGAATTATACTACTACTACTGCTGCTGCTGCTGCTGCTGCTATTGCTGCTGCTGCTATTACTACTGCTGCTACTACTACCGCTGCTAATAATACTGCTGCTGCTACTACTACTACTATTGCTACTACTACTACTGCTGCTACTACTATTGCTGGAACTACTACTGCTGCTACTACTGCTGCTGCTGTTGCTACTACTACTGCTACTGCTTATACTACTACTGCTGTTGCTGGTACTACTACTACTACTGCTACTACTACTGCTACTGCTGCTACTACTACTGTTGCTAATTCTACTGCTGCTGCTACTACTATTGCTGCTACTACTACTGCTACTGCTGCTACTACTACCGCTGCTGCTACTAATGATGCTACTACTACTGCTGCTGTTGCTGCTACTACTACTGCTGCTGCTGCTACTACTACTACTCCTGCTGATGCTACTACTACTACTATTAGTACTACTACTATTCCTACTACTACTACTGCTGCTGCTGCTGCTGCTACTACTACTACTACTACTACTACTACTACTACTGCTATTACTACTACTAGTACTAATTACTACAATAACTACTACTAGTAATATAATTATTAAACAAATATTAATAATACTGCTCCGGAGTAGTAGTAGTAGTAGTAGAAATAGGCCTTCAAAGATTGTGTGTGTGCGTACGTGCGTGCGTGCGTGTTTTCGTGTGTGTTTGCGTGCGTGCGTGTGTGCGTGTGCGTATGTGTGTGTGTGTGTGTGTGTGTGTGTCTGTCTGTTGCAGCTAATCTTGGTGGGGAACGTTATCTACACAAAGCAGTGTGGAATGGACATTTTAGACAAATCTGATACAGTTTTCCATGATCTGTTAAGTGGTTTAGAAGGGGAAATCCGTAAATTATTAAAATGTTCCAACCCACCTGCACCGCTACAGGAGGACTGCCATTCTCAAATTAGTTTTGTAAAGTCAAACCTGCACACGAGAGAATTCAGTGGAACGATGTAGCTGTAATCAATGTTCTCTGAATAACTGCAGAATTACAGGTGGTATCACTCACTCACACACACACACACACACACACACACACACACACACACACACACACAGAGACACACACACACACACACAGAGAAACACACACATAAACACACACACACACACACACACACACACACAGAAACACACACACACACACACACATACAAACACACACACAAACACACACACACACACACACACACACACACACACACACACACACACACACAGAGAAAGGGAAAATGGAAAAAAAAAAAAAAAGATAGATAGATAGATGAATATTTAAATAAGTAAGTAAGTAAGTAAGCCTATGTAAGTAAAGTAAGTAAAGTAAGTAAGTAAGTAAGTAAGTAAGTAAGTAAGTAAGTAAGTAAGTAAATAGTTGGAAAAAAAAAAAAAAAAAAAAAAAAAAAAAAAAAAAAAAAAAAAAAAAAAAAAAAAAAAAAAAAAAAAAAAAA
>JAUTBW010094381.1:0-10198 GCA_032361425.1 Peltospira smaragdina | reverse complement strand
TAGATAAGCCGACCCCAGCCTTTGACTTGATACTTTTTAGATCAAAAACTTGGCTAATACACAGCGATATACAGTAACCTTTATAAATATTGGCTTACTATATTTTATTAACATGGATAAATCACTAGCCATAAACTTCATCTTAGGTCTGTAATTGTAAGATCTAATAAATGGCAAATATCCGATCCAAGGCTTCTAGATAGCCTACCACGTCCAATAACTTTCAGTTTAGGGCCACTAAACAGTTAAACAAAATTCAGTAAATTTTCACCTCTATGGCAAATGAAGTAAAAAAAATAATAATAAAATTCTCAAACCCCTAACAGAAAAGATAAATGTGAGAATTTAATTATAACGTTTAAAGATAATGCTGAAAATATTTCTAAATTATTAATATAGGGCCAAATATGTAGATTATTTCTTTCCTTAACACAGACGTTTAATAACTGCAAATGCTTGTAGTTGTACTTATTAGTACAAAATCTTACCTACATCCTTTATATGAAAATTACAACCTATCCCTGTTTCAAATGATGACGTTTTAATTGCCCTTTCTTACATCTTGATCTTAATGGCCCATTAAAAAAAAAGCAACACATGAAAGGTTAGCCTAGAACTGAACCTGCTGTCATGAGACCTGGTCTTGCTCATTAGAGGTCACCTCAACAGCTTGAGTGGCATCTGGCACCTCAAGTTTAAGAGAGCTGAGAGGGGCCATTGCCACCTGAACCCCTCCAATCTGAACCGAGTCACCCATGTTCATGCTTGATGTCACACTCTGGTACATCGAAACTGGCAAAGTGACAATACCTAGAGAAATAAATACACAAATTAATTTTAATGTCAATTCAAAAGAGAAAGTGTATAGAATACATCCATCATCTTAATCCAGGACAAGATAGTTACCAAGTTAAAATATTAGTTATCACCATGTGGGATAGTTACATCTGATCAAAGTGTAAATCCTTTTGCATTGTTACAATCAATGGCTCAATAGAAGTTGCAGCCCTAATATATTTTAGGAAGAAATACACAGGGCAATTAAAGGGACTACTAGCTCTAAATGACAAGTTGCATTTAGTGATGTTTGGCAAGACACTGCAGTTGTCAGAAGGTTAAACAATTTTCCACTTCAATGCTGAAATTCCAACTTTTGTTTACTTAGAATCAATCATTGACTCATTACAAGTTATTCTACACTTCCTAATATGTTTTATGTACTGATTACAGGTTTCTACTGTATTAGTAGAATTCCAACTGATCAACGTATAACAAGTAATAGTTTAAAACTGATTACCTCCTAATCCACTATCAGATGTAAGCACCAACTGTCCATTTTGATTAACAGTTGCCCCTGATAAAGCTGAAAGGTTCTCCATGGTAACAGGGGTCATCTGGTTCATGAAACTGTTAACATCATTCTGATTGGACGATCCTTCAGACAATGTCTGGACAGCTTGAGTAGCCTCTTGTTGGTTTTCATGTAATTGCTGCAAGGCAGAATCAGTTGTATCATTTTGAAAGATTGAAACAAAATAATAACAATAAAAATAAAGAAATAATAATTTAAATATAATGTTCCAAAATTAATATAGTTGCTACATATCAAATTAAACTCCCCAATTCTGATTAGTGATGACTGAAAAATTATTAGCAACTAGCATAAATAGTTCAGTAATGTCTAGCCATCTTTGAAATATACTAAGCAAACTGGAATATAACGCTGAATAAAATACAATTTTTACATCACTTTCTTAAACTAAATTTTTAAAGCACACTTTAAAAAAAAACAAAAAAAACATTAAAGATAAAAATATGTGACATGTCATCATTTTATTACCTGAACATTGATAGCCTGCACTACAGTTGCCTGTGTACCGTCAGCCAGTGTAATGACTGAGTTTCCCTGTGGCCCGGTGTCGATGTGGATGATGGAGACCGTGCCGTCTGGGTTGCTGATTGTCTGCACCATCGTGCCTGTGAACTGAGACGGAGCCTGCTCAGGCTGCTGAGTGTTTGTGTCACTGAAAACGTGAAGCAGGTCTTCTCGACCATGGTGTTTGTAACAGTTCTTAACAATTGTACGCAAAGCTTCTGTCCATGACACCTGCAAGTAATACATTATAAATAATGATAACCAAGGGTGGGAAATGCTGAATGTTGTGAAAGAGACAAAATCCAGGGTCACCAAGGTTAATTTCCACTAGACCTATATTTCCCCTATGTATAATGAAAACTTTATCTAAATGAGGGATGTATGTTGGTGAAGCGTAAAAGAAAAAGTAGCAATATACTGTTACACTAGAAAATACACCAACCCCACACACTTCATTTATCAGAAATAGTGTAAGATTTTATGAGTTTCATTTTCTAAAATAACAAACTAAATATATAATATTCCGATTATATCAAAGGCATGGTCGGAAGGGGAAATGTTAGATTGTGACCCCCCACACCCCTTTCATGATAGGGATGTGGGGTGGGCTAGTGATTTTTCCTAGGGATTAGTAACTTTCCTAAGCTACCAGTCCCCGAGCCAGTCAAAATATTTCCCAATTTCTACCCCTTTTAATGAAATCATAAGTATATAATATTAAAGTAAAATAAATAAAAATAAATAAATAAATAATAGTACAATTTTTTTTTTAATGGATTTTGATTTAATATTATTTAATTTCTTAATCTACTTATTGATTTTATTATCATTAGTATTATCATCATCATCATCTTCAGCTGCAGCAGCAGATTCTACATTAAAAAACAAACATTTGGGTATTTAAAAAAAAAAAAGCACCATAAAGAACCTTTATTAACTGGTTACCAATCGTGTTACACTTTTTTTCTATTACTCAACAAAAAACTACACGTGTATAGGACCAATCTATGTATAAAGGAGAAAACAAAATGGTTTCTCTTTTCAACTTTTACAAAAACTTTTTTCTTTCCATGGAATTCGGAATTCAATCAAACAAAAGGAATAATACACTGGTAGGTACACACATTTTTTTTTTTATTAACCAAAATATTTCTGTTGGATAAATAAGCAGTAATTGTTTGAATCCAAACAAGTGTTTGTCAAAGCTGAAAAACACTTCGTCACATGTTTTGGTCTACTGGCTAGTGAAGCTATTGAACTTTTTGAAGTAATACCAAATGGATTTAGGGTTTTTTATAGTCTCTTGCAAAAAGAAGAAAAGCTAGGTTCACTAAAACAGCTTAGCCAACTTTTTAGCCAAACTCAGATTATATTAGCGATATTTTGTAAAAATTTGCCAATGGCTAATTTGGCTACCAACAGTGCGAGTCCTGAACATAAGCATATTTCTACTAAAGAGTAAATATGTGAAATTTAAAAAAAAAAAGGTGTACATTTTTCTTTTCCTCCTCTGATCGAGCGTCACTACGGACATTGGCCCAGGGCAGGTCAACTGGCCACCAAACAGGACGACACTCAAACTTCCCCCACCCTGGCTTGCTTCTCCCTGTTGAGTATTTCAACATTTCTGGAATGAAGTTTCTAAGTTGAGCCTGAAAATCAAAAATTGTAATTGTTATGGCATGACAAACTAAGCAGCTGAATTCTTCGAATCAAATCATATATCCAATAACAAATACTCTGCCTGAATTTAATTAACTATACAAAACCAACATCCCTAATACTGTAATCTTGACTACCTGTGTCATCTTGTCGACAGGAGTTGGAATGCCATCGATAACGAGGCCGGGCAGGTCGTGCAGGTGAGCCATGGACGCGCTCCCAGACGGAGCTTGTTCTTCCAGTGATGTCTCCAGTTCCTGGATGATCATCCCTCGACAGTTCCGCATCTGTCCAATGAAACATTAAGGAAAATCTAATATTTTATTTAATAAAGGAAGAAATAAAGAAAGGAAATGTTTTATTGCACCAATTACATCATTAGGACCATACAAATAACAAGGAAAACCTGCAGTTGTCACTTTGGGAGTTATATTTAGTTGGCGTTTTAATACACATTCATTTATTAATAACAAAGTCAAAACTAACAAATATATATATTGTTTTGAATTATCTCAAACCAAATATACGTCTGGTTATCACTTATATGACTGTTGTTTGTGGCCGACTGTTGAAATTTTATTAAAAAACAGATACACATGCCTGATTCATTAGAGAACAACACGGTAAAACAATACAACTAAGGAAATTTGGTACCCTAGGAACCATTTTGAAACCTAAAAGACCACTGGGGCTATTGCTAAGGAATGTATGACTATTTAATAACAGCTATGGAAATAATATCAGCTACCGTGAGACAAAGGAAAGGATGTATGTGAAAGGTATGATGAAAAATTATAAAAGAAACCAATTCAAAAGGTTATAAAACATAAAGAACTGTGTCAACTTAAATATCATCATTAGATCAAATAAAATGTTCAAAACAAGTTCAGTTTACAGTCTAAATGACATGTTTCAGCAGAATATGCTCACCACTGATTCAAGAGGTTGAGATCCAAACACTTTGAAAGATGAGCTTGACTGTGAATTTTTTCCGGGTGTACAACACAACACCACTGCCTGCTGACCCACACGTGTTGTGTACTCATCTAGCGTGCTTCTTAGCTTTCTGTGTAAAAGAAAAAACAACTATTACCAGAGCTGCCAACCCCTAGCCACAAGTGAGAGTAGCATTTATGACAAGCTGAGCTGACCAAAATATATTTGAGCGTAGCATGGCCAAATGTTATAAACAATGACAAAAGAAAATTCCAACTAACCGTGAACACAAAGATTAACTATTCTGCTAGCATCACATTAGTTCTCTTTTATCAAATTAGTTCTCTTTTATTTCAAGTCAACACAATTTTTCCTTGACTTGCAAATCCTCAGCAGTTTGAGCAGAGCAGAAAATAATTTGAAATGGATTGCACTGCAGCTTTACTGATTTCACAATGCCGTTGCGAATTTACATGCCACTCAGTGTCTTTAATGCCACCATGCGCGACCTTAAAATCTATTTTGTACTGTTTGCAATACACATGATTCTTGCTGATGGTACTTTTTATAACACAGGGAAACTTTTCTGTATATGAATGTCTATACCTTTACTATGACTATCATCGGCTTTTCATTTTAACATAGTAAAGGTAAATTGAAAACAAAAAACTGCTATAAAAACTTCTCAGCCAGAAACAGTTACAAATGAGCATTTTTTCTCAACACAGATGCTCACTGGTTAATAATAAAAATGGGTCATGATATTTTTAGCATGTATAACACTTGTCGTCAGTTATGGGATATGGACATACTCGAAATGTAACAAATATTGTCAAATAAGTCGGGCGATTTGTACAGGATTATGAAAGACCACTTTTAAAAAAAAAACAGCATCGAAATGCAATAAACCCAAAATTATTGTGCGATATGATTAATACAAAAATCTGAATGTTTATGTTCTTAAAGTTAAAAGTCACAAATACTCTATTCTGAACTGGTATACGTTCACATGCAATTTTCTTTGTTCATTGCATGCTAGCATATTATAACGGAAACAGTTCTTTGAAAGTTTTATAGTACCTTATTGAATACATCTTACTGTAATTGTTTTACAATAGGTCTTAAAACGCAAATTATACTTTTGTGTTCGAATTTTAAAAAGGCCAGAGAAATGAGGAATTCAGTTGTTGTTGTTTCTGTTACTGTATTCCAAGATTACGTCCAATTTTTAGTGGAAGTTCCAGAAATCGCTAGATTTATTTCAACTGAGCATAGCAGCATAGCAAACATCAACTGAGCATAGCAAATTACGCCCAAAGCATAGCAGTTGGCAGCCCTGTATTATTCACTTTATAGCATACAACAGTGACCTAAAAAAAATTCTATGGTGTTATTTAACAGTAATCACAGTAATGTTTTTATGTGATAATGTAATCAGTTTTTCATTCCAATGAGGAAACCACTTTGCTCAAGCACATATGAGATCAGACTATAAGCACTGTAGACACACACACACACATTACAACATATAATTTAAAAAATCATCTAAGAATATGTGGCTAAGAACAAAATTACCTAGTAATCTTGACCTATTCCAAAAAACTATTAATTCCATGAACCAAATTTTACTGATGTCTATAAATTAGTTTAGTATATTAACCTGATAAGTCTTGTCTGTTGTCTTTTCCTACGAGAAGGATTGGTTTCAAAATGGTGTGGATGTCCTTTCCTCTTTCCCGAAGCAATTGCTGCTGCAGCTGCTATGCCCACTGGACCTGTGCATGTTTTAAACAATGTGATTATAAGATACCATTCAAAAGTATGTTATTTATTATGTTATATAATTTGCGTTTTAAGACCTATTGTAAAACAATATTATTTATAACATATCTCTAATACAAACCAATAAATCCTACCCTCCATATCAACCCCCTCACACACACATTAATATTTATATCAATTTTGATATCAATTTTCAGAGATAAAAATGTAATCAATGTCCATGAAAATCCACTGAATCTGAAGTTAATTTTAAATGTGAACATTATTACATATTACACTAAGCTTGATTAAAATGTCATCTCCAAGACTGTAGCTAGTCTTAAGAACAAGTTGCTTGCGATTTATTTGGTAATATGTTATGAACTGATCTTTAAATAGATTTTGGTAAATTTTAGGAAGTATCTCACATGAATCCACATTAATTCTAATGTTTCGGTCTTGTGGAAATTCTGACAAATAAAATTAAGATATCTGCACAAATTGTTAACCATAATCTCAGAATAACATGGGCATATACCAAAATGACACGATTAGTGATGTCATTAAGAATATTAATAGTGGATAAAAACTTAATTATACAGATGCACTGTTTATTAGAAGTTTGATACCCAGTGAAAAAACAACTGGGTTCCGTTATTAATAACATGCCTGAAGATGTGGCTTATTTAACTATTCTCTCCCACAGAAATTTGAAAATGTTGTTGTTTGTTTTTGTTTTTAGCTAATATTATTAGCTTGTCTTGATATAAGAATAAAAGGATATGTTATCAAGAAAAAGGCCAATGCTTCACAAATGGCAATCAATATAAATTATAACGCTGAGTTTGCATCAGGTGGGGACTGCCAATATCACATAATTTGCTTTGCCATCTTTAACAAAACATACCTGCAGCTGCTAGCTGAGCAGTCACCTCATCAGCCACTGTCCCCTGTAAGAGCTCAGAGGCATCAAATCCACTCTCGGGAGAACTCGGCTCACTGAGGTCATCTTCCAACATACACGTGCTGGTGCTCATTGACAGACTGGTCGTCATGTCGCTACAGTTCACTGAGGTATTCATCCTGCTAGATCTCCAGCAGTACGAATGCAACTGTGGGAAACAAGTAATGACGGTTTAATTGAACTGGTAAAGGTATCAGACCACTGATAACCTAAGCTTATAACACATTTGCAATAATGCTCTATTTTATTCAATACTATCTTTATTTGAACCACAACCAAAACAAGTACTTAGCAGCTGTATGTAGCTCAGAGATAGACTAGAGCATTCGCTAATGGTGTTAAAGTCACTAGATGAATCCCACATGGTGGACCTATTGGGCTAGGTCTTGTTCCAGCCAGTGCTCCACAACTAATGTTACAGGCTGTGTGGTATGTGCTATCCTGTCTGAGGGATAGTACATATAGTACATATCGGAAGGAGTAGCCCATGTAGTGGCAGGTTTCCTTTCTATCAAAATGGTTCTTAACCATGTGTCATGTCATTTAACTGTAGACAAAATGTGTTCAGTGCATTATTAAATGAAACATCTGTATCTTTGTTATTGTTGTTCTGTCCTTGTTTTTATCCACAAAATATGACATATTCACATCTATTTTCACATAACTTAATTACTTTCGTTCACTGAATATTTAGGCCTATTGAAAGTGGTAATAATGTTGCAAATTAACAACATATCTATCAATTACTTCGCAGAAAATGTGAGTGATCACTCCTGATTTTCTTTACACACCACTGAAAAGTTAAATTAATTGAAAATGTGATGACTGTTAACAAGACATTTGATAGTGTAAGCCTAAGCGTAGCCCTATGCAATTGACCAAATTACTTTACCGGTATTCTAAAATGGTGTAACACATTATTTACATAATAATAACCTATGAAATATTTAATTTATTTACCTGCATTGTTTTTATATGAATCTCAAAGCTGATGTTAATTTAAATTATAATTTATGCCAAGCCTGACGCGTTGTACAAGTCTTATTTTACACTAGCCTATGCCTACATCGTGTATTCAAAAGCCTTTGGCAAATGAATATAAATTTCCAGCTCTGAAAAGGTGCCCATTTTGTTTATGTATTTAGGGGAGATAACAAACTATTATCTGTATCATGGTATGGTACAAAAACAACGCTATCATACGAAAACATGCTAATCCATTTTGAGTTAATTCACTGGAACATTATTTTAACAAAAGCATCGTCTGCACAAAATATCAGACATCTCAGTGCGCAAGACAAACATTTTAACCCGCTGCGACTGCGCTTGGGCGTGCGCGAACTATGAGTATGACAACCATGGTTGGATGTTAGAGTAGTTACGGCGTGTAACTGGTAGCGATCTTCGGTGTATAGTGTTGTCTTTTCTTACTTTCTTTTTTGATATGTAAATTTCCAAACGATCAAACGTCATACAATACAGATATTTCACCAGAAGCAGCTATGCTAAATTGCCAGGATTGACGTCTAGTTGTCAAACAAAATGCGGAAGACATTTTGATTTTATCTGCGTCTGCGCAGTGAACGATGGAAATAGTATTTTGACTCCCGGATTATTAACTATTTCACTTAGTAAAACCAAAATAGAGATGAGACTTACACTTGAAATCTTCACAAGATGAGTACAAAAATTTAAAAACGCCTCAATTGATTCATGATATTCACTGCCCTTTGCTTTTATTTTCATCGAATGAGAGAATGTATTTCTACGCGAGTAGTACTGCTAGTCTAACCGACGATACCAAGTCGTGCCACGTCTGAATATAGTACCTATTAAACGATTAGATTGTTTTTCACAATGCTTCGAATAGTTATATCAAGTCTTTCTGCAAACAAATTATTTTATGTTTAATAAGGTAATACTATAAATTAAAACAAGGAATAGAATGCTGTCACTGTATTTTCCGAAGGGGCCTCATTGAGGTATTATTTTATTAATGCTAAAAGTACTTTTATTATTATTTTCCCTAAATGTAGCCCATTATAAATTGCAGGGATATATTGTACTAGCCAATGAGACCAATTCCAACAAATTTACTTGTCCAGACTGTGAATTGAATAATGAGCAACTATGTCTTTCACAGGCTATATAATAAGGTTTTCACTTTGGAGTAATGTTTTTTTTAATAACACACTCAGCACAATTTATTTACAGTTATATTGAGTCTGACATGGTTATGGACACTGTTGACACATGATCTGCTCCTTACGATTAATAGCAAGGTATATTTTATATGCATCATCCCACTGACAGGAGGCTATGGCTCATTCCAGCCAGTGCCCCACAACTGGTATATCAAGGATGTGGTATGTGCTGTTTGGTCTGTGGGATATACATATAAAAGATCCCTTGCTGCTAATCGAAAAGAGTAGCCCTTAAGGTGACAACAACAGGTTTCCTCTTTATCTACATGGTCGTTAACCATATGTCCGACTTCATATAATCGTACACCAATGTGTTGAATGTGTCATTAAATAAACCCTTCCTTCCCACAGACAGGATGGCATATTGCCACAGCCTTAGTAACAGACGTTGTGGAGCACAGACTGGAATGAAACAGCCCAGTGGTTCCACCAAGTGAAATCGATCCAATGGTCCATGAGTGAACAATTTACCTCTGAAGTACATCTCGCTCACTTCATTTATTAATTTGTATTTTTAAAAAATACCCTAATTGAAATATATGTGCTAAACACACAGGTGTTTACCTGACTGTTAGTAGGTGTTTATCTAACTGTTAGTAGGTACACAATTACAACATTTACACTTATTTATAGTATTAAAATTGGGTAAAAATTTAAAATAATGTTCATAATTATGTACATTGGTGCAAATTACATTTTATACCAGTTAAAACATTCAAAATTGCGCAAAAATCAACTAAGTCTTCTTTACCTACATTCATTAGAAACTAGATATCTGGCAAATCATCCATTATT
>JAUTBW010094380.1:0-17090 GCA_032361425.1 Peltospira smaragdina | reverse complement strand
GTGGATTGTCACACTTTGATTAAATAATAAATGAAAACAAGAAATGCATTTTATTGCTGGCATATCAAAATTTGTGATGTCCCACTATCCTTCATGTTTGGCTAAATTACACACTGTCCCCATCAATAGACCTAATCCCTTTGTCTCAATCATGTGCCTTGCCACAGTCAAAGCCCGTGACAAAATGTTTCTGAAAGTTGATTGCATGTGGACAGGAAAACTCTCTTGCCTGGCATCCCTTCCCAGTTACATGTGTATTGCAAAGAAAACACTGGCGTCCACTGTAATCCGAACAGGTAGACAGTGACAACTTTCTTCAAGCATTCTGTTATTAACAATGGGACTTAGGGTAAAGTTTACCACAAGATATCTTTAAAGTGTTCCTTACTTATAAATATTCCCTTGATATTCCCTTATTTACAAAATAAGTGTGAAAACTAGTCACGTGCTTGAAACTTACAAAAAAAAAGTATAAACAAAATGGAGTTATGAAAAAAGGAAAAAGGAGGTGAAAAAAGGACAGGGTGGCAGGTATTGGGGCAAGGCGGCAAACAAGAAGGGTAGGGCGCTGCGCCCTTCTATTTACTGCTAGCAAGAACACTGGGTTACTAAAACAACATACATGTACTACAATACCTGAGTTACACTTGTTAGCCTTTGCTTTCAAGGGATATCGTCAAATGCTATATACAGATTTCGCCATTTTGTTTAAGTGAGGTGTGTATCCCGGTTAAAGAATGTATACTAGCATAAAGCATTTGTATGTGACCTAGATAGTGATAGTAGCATAAGAAGTCAGGAATGGAGTGTGCCAGTTAGACAAAACATGACTGGGTCGTCTTTTCTAAATGTTTAAATAATAAAAATATTCTCATTAAATGATATCATCAATTTGTATTTCAAAATACATCACAAGTTTCTAGTTGTTTTTGTTTAACATGCAAAAAAATTGAAATTTGTTTTATATTTTTAAAACTGTAATTATATATGCAAGACAAATTATCGTAACTGTTGAAGACAGGAAATTCACTAGGGCTTGTTAGGATTTCTCTGTCTTCAATAGCCACTATTTTTATCCTATACTTCTCTTCCTGCTGGTACAGGTGAGGAACAGGAGATCGCTGTGTATGGAGCGGCCCAGGATTCCAACGTGCGACTGGACAAGAACACGATCAGGTTCGAGAACACGTACATCTCAACAACCAACCAGCGAGTCGTCACCATCCAGAACCGGTCCGACAACATCGCATACTTCCGGTGGACACAGTTTGCTACAAAAGAGGAAGAGAACCAGCAGAAAATGCTGTTAGTATTGGCTTTGAAAGGTGTTTAGTTGTCAGTTCTCTGTCTTATAACATTTTAAAGATGTTTTTGTTGGTCTGTATTATTGGTCAGCTTTGACACAAAAATTAAAGGAAAAGTGGGCCCTTTGAGCTATTTCTTCTTCCAGCCACTGCTTCACACTTGGTGTATCAAAGGCCATAGTATGTGCTATACAGTCTGTGGGATTGTGCATATAAAAGATCCCTTACTGGTAATTGTAAAAAAGTAGGCTTTGTAGTGGCGGGAAATTTCAGTGATCCAGAACCATATGTCTTATGCCATATAACCATAAATAAAAATGTGTTGAGTGTGTAAATAAAGCATGATCTCTCTCTCTCTCTCTCTCTCTCTCTCTCTCTCTCTCTCTCTCTCTCTCTCTCAGTTTATTTCTTAGATTCTCTCTAATACTACAATGCCATAAAAACCATTGTCCCATTACCAACCATTGTTACTACTATTGTTGTTAGTCAGCAGATGGAGTTGAACAAAGTGAAAAACATTGAGGATGATTTATTGAAGGCAGAGTTTGCTAACAGCATCACAGACAAGAAACCCATACTGTTTCGCACAATCCAGAACATCAAGCAGGTAAAGAGCAACAAGTAGTACTTAACAATCCTACAAGTAAAATAAAATAGAGACCCATACTGCTTTGAACAGTCAAGAATATCAAACAAGTAAAACAGTGACCAATAGAAAAAAATCTTACAAATATGCGTGAATCTCCAAATCCAGTTCATGTCAAGAGTAAAACATCTGAATGCATATGAAATCATATCATATGTGATATTTCAAAAATTCATAAAAAGCCTCGTAAAATAAAAGAAAGAAAGGGTAATTGACAGGTTCTCTAGAGCAGCTGCTAGTCAGTCTGGGAGGCAGTTTGTTAACCACTAGTGAAACATTATGTATTAATATTAACTTTTGAAAATAAATTTCGAATCCGTGAATTCTCATGGACAGCTAGCTGGATTCTTGTGAAAATAGACAAATTTGTAATCTTATAAATCCTACAAATATATAATGTCATCACTTCTTAGTAAATGTATCCAATCTTAGTGATAAGAGAGCTTCAAAAATAACCCCCAGGTTTCTCCTAATGTAATAGATAAACTAACCTATCCTGAGGAGATTTGAACAATAGTGTTCAGGTACGCTACCAAATAACCTAATAGGGAAATGCCCACTTGCAACTGCCAGTAAAAGCACTTTATACTAAATCTACTACAAGTGTTACTAAAATATATGTTTTTGTTTTTGATATTATCTGGTATTATAGAACAGAAAGTAATAGAAAACTGAATTGACAGTAACAATAAATAGTCATGAAAAAATTATACATTGTCCATAATAAACTACCCTTCTAGATTAGCATTGAAAAACTTGCTGTGCCTTTCCCGTAAGACAATAGCAAAGTTCTGATCTTTGGTGCATTAAATTATTTATAACTTTTAGAAAATAATCTGTTAAAGGCAACCATCTTCTTTTTCTTTCAGTTTGTTGATAACCATAAGTTCCTGTTCAGCGATGATGTCGTCTCAATTGATCCTCTTGAAGGTGAGATTTGGCCCAACTCGACCTCAGATGTGACCATTGTGTTTCACCCCAAGCAAGCACAGATGTACACCAAGACGGCTTTCTGTGACATCACTGGACGGGAGAGCAGACTGCCACTCTGTATCCACGGCTATGGTCAGGGACCCATCCTAGAGTCATCCATTGAAACCCTCCACATAGGCAACATCTTCGTAGGGTCTGAACACAAGTATGAATTCGTCCTGGCAAACAAAGGGGACCTGGATGCTATTTTCACTGTCATGCCAAAGATGTCTATTTATGGGCCGTGTTTTCATTTCTGCCCCACGGAGGGTGTGATTGCACCAGGAGGCCATCAGGCCATACACGTCACTTTCAAAGATGCCCATCTAGGTGATTTCTCTGAAGAGTTCTCCATTAAAATAGATGGAGCACCGGATCCACTTAAAATAACATTTTCGTGAGTATTTCTCAGTTTGTTTTGTTTGTGTATGTTTTCACTGAAACTGCAACATCATATTACCATTACATTTTAATTGAACAATCGTAGATGAAATTATAAGTACACCACACACCACATTAATTCAAATAACTTTTGTTTCCATTTTGTTTTTGTTTACAACCAAATGTAAAGCCTTTTCCTATACGAAAATTCCAGATATTATGAACATTTTACTTCACATTTCATTTACCATTATTTAGCATTGGATAAACCCTCACAGAATGTAATTTAATATGTTTCATCTTATTTTACAGTGGAACAATTATCGGACCAACTTTCCAGTTTGATGTTAAGTGGCTACCATTTGGAACGGTGTCTTATGGTGAGCATTTACCTATACTTTACAGCATTTGTTTTCTTTTAAATCTGTATATGATGTATGTGTATGGTATATGAATCATATGAGGCATTATGGTAGTTAAATGAGTGGATGATTCAGAACCAGACAGTGGGATGTAGCTCAGCAACAGCAGGTTACCAGACTGATCCATCCTAGTAGACAATTCAGCTGGTTGTGGTTCCAGCCAGTTCTTTATGACCAGTATATCACAGGTCTTGTTATATGTTA
The DNA here is from genome assembly GCA_032361425.1 of Peltospira smaragdina. Lineage (NCBI taxonomy): Eukaryota > Metazoa > Mollusca > Gastropoda > Neomphalida > Peltospiridae > Peltospira > Peltospira smaragdina. The sequence goes on along the minus strand of JAUTBW010094380.1, from coordinate 13,161 downwards.
CCCTGCCTATGGAGTGGTGCATACAAACATCCCTTGCTGCTAATTGCAAAGGGTAGCTCATGTGGCAGATTTCCTTCCACACTATCAGAAGGGTCCTTGACCATAACTGATGCAATATGACTGTATTTGTTAAATAAAATAACTGACTAAAACAATGGTCCTTAATCAAACATCTAATGCCTTTTAGCCATTAATAAAAATGTGTTCAGTACATCATTAATTAAATATTTCTGTCCTTCCCTCCCTTGCTCCTCTCCCTCTCTCTTTCTTTCTCCCATGCACCAATTACCTACACCTCATTTTCACAATCTTAATGACTTTCAGGTTTTGCCAGCACTCAGAGCTGTATTCTGTTCAACACATCGCTGGTGCCAATGACCTACCATCTGCGGATTCCTTCAGACGGCACTGACAGTAGCATCCCCATCACATCGAGACTGGACAATGAGGAAATCTACAAGAGTTTAACCTCGCCGAAATCGGTAAAAGAGTTCAACATCGTGCCGCCCGGTGGAACCCTAGAGCCCATGAGCAAGCAGAAGATTGATGTGACCCTGATCTCCAACACCTGCAAGAAGTATGATGTGTCTCTCGTGGTTGATGTGGAAAATGTAGGAGAGGAAGTCCTGTCAGTTAACATTACTGCCAAGTGAGTCAGTTGTCTGTTAACATTACTGTATAGTGTGACATTTGTTTGTTAACATTACTGTATAGTGAGACATTTGTCAGAACTACTGTATCAGGGATTTATCCAGGCTTTATGTGGTACTGATCATCGGCACCTCTCCAAAAGCAATGGGCACTGAAAATTCCCAATTTTTTGGCTAAATATTACTAAACCTTATTGAGTAGCCTGAAAAACTTTCCCAATTTTTACTAAAATCGTACTATTTTCCCAAACCCATAAGCCATCGGACCCTGGCGAAAATTCCTGAATAAATCCCTGTGTATAAGACATTTACCAGTAAACATTACTGCCAGGTAAGCCATTTGTCATTGAATATTACTACCAAGTATCATTTGTCTGTATATTACTGCTAAGTATGACAGTGTCAAATAAGACATTTATCAGTGAGAGATTTATCAGTTTACATTAATGCCAAATAGATAATATATCAATTGACTGCTAAGGAAAACATTATTATCTAATAAGACATTTATTGTTAATTATTACTGTCAAGACATTTATCTATAAATATTACTGTCAAAAACATCATTTAGCAGTTAACATTACTGCCATATAAGTCATTTGAGATATAATCTTACGTCAGTAATAAAACTTTAGACAGTACTGCCAAAAATTACTGTATAGTTATTAGCTGCTAAATAATATGATTTCACTTATGGTTATAATGTTTTTACTTTAAAAAAAATATTTTACATTTTATACGCACACTCAGTCTGTGATATAATTGTATATATTTTCAGATGTGTTTTACCAGAAATAACTATACTTACTCCTGTGATTAACTTTGAACGCTGCTTCCTCCGTTATAAATACGAACAAAGCATCAAGATAAAAAACAGTACCAAACTCCCAGCAAAGTACGGCTTACTGGCTCAGAAACAAATGGGTGTAGAAGACCCTTCATTGTTATTTCACACAACACAACCAACGGTTTGTTTAATTTTTAAATATACACTTTCATCTTCTTTGTTGTTTGTGGAACAGGATGTAGTTCAGAATGTTAACTTCTGGTGTAGTGGGTCGTTGGGTCATACTTCTTTTTTGTGGAGCAAGGCATAGTTGAGGTAGAGAATTTGCTTATATTGTAGTGGGTCATCTATTTGATCCCACCTGGTGGACGCATTGAACTGTTTTTTTTATTCCAGTCAGCATTCCACAACTGGTGTAACAAAGGCCATGGTATGTGCTATCCTGCCTGTAGGATGGTGCATAAAAAAGATCCCTGTCTGTTAATTGAAAAGAGCAGCCCATGTGGGGTGGCAGCAGGTTTTCTTTACTGTAGCCTAATGATGGTTCTGATCCCACATAATTAGAAATAAAATGTGGTGGGAGTATCATTAAATAACAAAATTACTAATCAAGTTTAACTAGAAAATGAATTTTGATAAACAAAATTTTCAGACAGAGAATGTTCATCATCATCATCATCATCATCATCATCATCATCACCATCATCATCATCATCATCATCATTATTATTATTGTTGTTATTAAAGAGATCCCACTAATAATCAGCCAAGTTTTGAAGTGCTGTTTTTGTGGTAAATTTAGCACTTTGATGTAGCACTTTGGGCTGTGATTTATGCACACCTGGTGACTGGATTAACTGTTCTAAATGATTTAATAACAAATAAAAATAGCAAGGAATGCAGTTTTAAGTATATATAAAATATTAAAAAAAGTGTAGTGTATGGATATGTTTGCATGTGTGCTACAAATAGGAGTACCTCAATAACCTAGTGGTGAAAATGCCCAGCTGACCTGCAGTTGATATGACTGATACCTGTGGGTGAGCCTCTAGATATTTTACTGATGCTGATATAGCTGTTAATAAAAATGTGTCGAGTGCATCATTAAGCAAGAAATGCGTTATTGTAAATATACTGCAAATACATTAATTACATACAGATTGAATTGGACTGTCCGTGTTTTGTTTGACAGGGAGTCATTGAGCCGGGCACTGTGATTGAGATGCCTCTGTTCATTGAGGTTCAGAAGCTCGGCCATCAGAGCTTCACCGTCTACCTCGACGTGTTCGGCTTTCCCCCTAGGTCAAAGGTGGGTCTGTTCGTATAATTACTTGTGTGATACCCAATAGCTCTTCTTGTTTTCATGATGGGATGTCCTTAAACATTCATTTGTTCATTTATTCATTCAATTAATTCAGTGATTATGACAAACCTTTGTTCATTTTATTTTACACACTGTTTAAGTTTTATGAAAATATTTTCCTCTTTTTTAAAGGTATGTTAAACATTCATTGCATTCAGTTCAGTCAGTCCATTAATTAATTTAATTAATTCAATTAATTAATTCAATTAATTCAATTAATTTAATTAATTTAATTAATTTAATTAATTCAATTAATTTAATTAATTTAATTAATTCAGTTCGTTCAATGAGGGTCCGGTGAACTAATCTGCCATCAAACCTAGCGAAAATGTGCTGTTTTGCATTATGTTTATAATCATTCCCGAAAACTAATACTCTGATAAAACAATGTCCAGCTTGAAAGCAACATTAAACACTTCTGATCTGAAAATTTCAGGCAAAAATATTTATTTAATAGAGCAGAAGGTATTATGTTGTACCAGGGTATCGAGCGAATGAAAAACTTGTAGCCGAGTGGTCATATACATAGCAGCCAATGAAAATACAGATAGCAGACACACCTTCTCTAGACTACACACAGTCATTCACTCGGGTATCAGCATTTGTAATTGTGAATTTTGCTCTAGTGTGATAATAAAACAAAAGGATGAAACACTAAGTATACAAGCTTTCATGTTACATCACTTGATCAATACAACTGTGTCGCTGTTAGACATGGAAGGGTAATTAGTAGCTTGACTGGCTCGAGATTAACTGCATACATAGAACTATCTTCTACTCTAAATATCCCATAGAAATAACATCTGTTTTTTTATCACATATTACAGTTATCAAAATGAGAAGTCTTATTTCTAGTGTAGTAAATATAGATGTCTATCTCTGATTCTGTCTTGCATGCTACTGCAAATAAAACTATTATTTGTGTGTGTAGCATACGCGAATTTAAACTGGATGTCTTAGTTCTCAGTATCGATACCCGGATGTATGCTTTTTCTTCCGGACCCTCATTAGTTCAGTTCATTCATACAAACCTTTGTTCATTTTATTATACATATTATTTAATTTTTATGACAAACGTTTCCTCTTTTTTTCCTCTCTTTTTTTTAACATGTTCTGTGTAATTTTAAAGAATCATTTTTAATTTAACTTAAGTGTTTGCTTTACCTTAACTAAATTCCAGGAAATAACCATTACATTTGTTGGAGAAGGGCCTGTGGTTCACCTGGATCCACTGAAGATGGATTGGGGAGTTGTGCCTGTGTTAAAGGACATGCCAAAAACACTTGTACTGTCCAATGAATCCCTAATTCCAGCACGATTCCAAACAAAACTGGTAACTTATTTTTCATAAATGTCTGTATGGGTGATCAGTACAGATAATTGACTCCTATCAGGGTTTACTGTCCACTAGAGACTTTTCTAATTAAAATGTTTCTGATGCCAACAAAACAATTAATAAAAATGTGATGAGTGTGTCATTACATTAATAAAATATAATAGATATTAAATAAAATTAATATATATACTGGTATATATAATTATTTTGTTGTGTTTTCAGCTACGATCAAACTCAGTGTTTCGTGTTGAGCCACCAGAAGGGGAAATCCCAGGAAAACAGTCCCTAGATGTGATGATCATCGCCTATCTGGATGACTGCATTGGGTAACGCTTATACCAATTCATTCTTATTGTAGCATAAAGACCATTTTAAACCTTGTGATAAAATCTTTTATTAAACATAGATTCTGTACATATTATCAAATACCTTGTTGACATATTAACCAAATAATTCATGTCCCTCCAGAAAGCACAATAAAAAAGATAGCACTTAGTATTAACCCTTTTGTGATGTGACGGCGCACTGTGCGCCGATAGATTTGTTACGTAATAGATGTGTCGGCGCGCTGCGTGCCGATAACTTTATAACGTTAAAACACAGTGCACTATACACCACTAATAGAAATCTTTCTCCAGGTATCCTAGTTTTGTGTGTAAGAATCTGGTAAACACACTACCTGTGATGTAACATATTTATTTGGTTATAATTCCAACTTCTAAAAATGCTTTGTTTATAACCATTTGGATTGGTCTAGACCGCATCATGTGATTATAAAAACCGACATTCATAACTGCATGAATCTCAGTTTTTCTCTATTTTAAGCCTACTGCCGGAACTACAATATGACTTGTCAACTAAGGTCTCCCCGAGGAATCCCTGTATGATTATATTTTTACACTTCAAATGTTAATTGTCTACTGTACGTTTGTATACATTTTTGGGGAGATTTAGGAGATAAACCATATGGAGTTCTCAGATTTTAGGGTGTTTATTATTTATTTAATCCCACAAATGTTATTTATAACCGAAGGCATTAGTTACAATCTAACTCAATACCCTTGAATTGCCAACTTGACCTGTTCCATTCCGAATGACATCATTTTAAAGACGTCATTAAACACATCGCATTATAACTTAAAGTTATTGAATTTACCTATGTTGTTATGTTTATAGACAATTCTAAACATTTCTCGTTCGTATTTAATAAAAAAATTATCATTTAGACCAATAATTTAATATAAACTATAATAATGTTTGTAAGAATGCCGCTTTCTCCTTCGGCTACTGGCCGGCAAAAGGTGGGGAAAAAGACGGGGATTCACCTAATGATGAATTTCCTCTTTATAAAATTGTAAATAGTCGGAAAATAAAGTTCTATTTTGATTCGGATTAACGTAACAAAATTGATATGGTTATATGTTTGGAATTATAAGAATTGAACATTATAATTTTTGAGTTTCATGCAAGTAAGAAAAACAAAAATGCTTTACACACTTTAGTATGAATGGCTTCGCTCTATAGCGCTACGCCATTCACACAGTGTGTAAAGCAGTTTTGCATTTCATACTTGCATGAAACTCAAAAATTATAACGTTCAATTCTTAAATAATTATATCTGTTTTTTGCTTTATCTTTTTTCTCCAGGAATTTAATAAAACCAACTACCATCAGTGTAAACTAATACATATTTATTTGAATTTTGTCTGTGACAGGTTTGAAAATGAACTGCAGGTGGACATCATGGAGAGCATCACCCGAGTTATCCCGCTGAAGGTCATGGGTCGTGGCACGACCATCGTCTCCGACCCTCCTTTCACACCCAGACTCAACCTAGGTTATTACTTCAGGTATGTTGCAAATTCTGGGTTCTTTGACTCAGAGAATTCATTCTGAAATAACCATTAATAAAATATGTTGAGAGGGGTCATTAAATAATTTTAAATAAACAAAATATTCAAAACATTCATAACGTAGAGTAGTATGTAGCTCTGCTGTAGGTCAGTGGTAGAACATTCATTCATGGTGTAATATGACATCAAACAGATCCTACAAGGTGGACCCATTGGGCTATTTCTTCTTTCAGTCAGTGCTGCACAGTTGGTGAAACAAAGGCCATGTTATAGCTGTCTTCTCATGTGGATGGTACATATCAATGAGAAAGAGTAGCCAACGTGGTGGCAGCAGGTTTCATTTCTATAATATGGTCCTTAACCATATGTCTGATGCCTATATAATCATAGATAAAATGTGTTGAGTGCATTGTTAAGTAAAACACTTCTCTGTCTGCTCTTTTCTGTTTGTGTTATATTATGTATTATATATTATGTATATATATTACGTATTATATGTGATATTGTTAACAAGTTTATTATGTAGCTAGTTCTTGTGTGATTATCCATTGTTTCAGCCATAGGCTGCTTACAGATGTGTCAAATTGTCAAAGCAAATGTGAATGAGAGTAAGGTATCTAATTGCAGCAATAACCCAGTGAGAAAAGTGTTTCAAGTAACAAACAAAGGCAGACGACAGCAGTATCTGATATGGGCCATTGAGGGCTATCACATCGCCAAGGATAAAAGAAAACTGATGGGATTCAATGCACTAGATATCAAGAACAAGGTACCTTAGATGTAGTTGAAGCTGCTACACCTTCCGAGGGGTGAAGTATGAAACAGTCTAAAGTTAAGATTTAAATGGTGCTGTCATAGAGAACTGATTAAAATGATAGTGCCATCTATTCCTGATAAACACCAAAGCATTGGGAACAGGAATCCCAAATAAAATAATGAAAACCATAACTTAGGTGACCAGGCCTTGTGCTGATAAAACTTAAACGTCCACACTAACATGATGCTATTTGTTTATTGTTCCCGAGAAGTTAAAGTTTTGATGCCATGAAAGTCTAGACTTTAAGGTTTATACACACGAGTACTGATCAAACAAGAACAACAGATATCTTCAGTAATAAGCATGGTGATTTAAAATATGATCTGTAAACACTGAAACATTTATTGTGTTGAATATTAATCCAGTTATTTATTTATTTGTTTATTTTAGAATGTACCTCCACCACCAAAACCGACATATCCAATCTTCAAATTGATGCCGAATGAGTTGGACCTTGCACCGGGTCAGACTATGGAGATGGTTATTGAGGGATTTGTTGAAAAGTAAGTTACCTGTAACATCTAGCCACTTTGTTTAAAACTGTTTTAATCTCAGAACATGATCAGTACTCAGATTTCCAGTTATTGACCCATAGAGGACCATGAACGTGTATAGAAGTCCAGATTTTTCTGGTAATGATACCGAGAAAACTGTTAATAATTTTTTTTTTAATGCATCATTAAAAAAAAATTTTTATTGGAATCTTAATCTGACTATTCTTTTTAATGTTCACTTTCCAGTGCTCAGCAAGTTCATGAGCGGATGACGTGCCACTGTGTGGTTGGAAGGGATTCCAAAGAGCTCGTTATGAAAATTGATGTCTTCGCAAACTGTATAAACCCACTGATTGAATTTTCCACAAAGTGTGTGTATTTCAGAGTGGACATGGTAAGATCATTTGGAAGTCCATCTACATCACTTCTAATTTTCCCAGCAAAATTATAAGTCCTATGACAGAACAGAACAGGGGCCTTATTCACAAAAGAGTGTAAAGTTACACTTACGCGTAATGTAACTTTTACGTCTGATCATTGGCTGAAAGTAGCGACTTTGATATCATGGACTAATGGTTAGAGGTAGACTTAGTACTAAGTTTCGAACATAAATTTACACCCTTTTGTGAATAAGGCCCCAGATCTTTATTTACTCTCATGGCCCCCATTTGATGGCATCATAGGAATGACAGTAAAATACCAACTAACAAGATGACTTGTAAAATAGGCACACAATGATACAGAAATAGATGTCTTGCTCAATGTTAAAAATATAAATGGTTAAGAGACAGAACAAAATATTTTTATCCATTATTAGGTTATGAAAACAATTCCTTGTTAAAATGTAAAATGTAAGCTGGATTAAAAAGTTTTGCAAATAAAAATTTTATTTAAATAATTATAATTTTTTCCTCTTAAAAACAGACAATTTTATCTATTACTTCAGATTTGAATAAAAGGCTAATAATTGCCTGTGAGATTAGAAATCATATATTTGTTAGTTATAGATTTGTTATGGAATTGGATATAGCTCATTGGAAGAGCAAGAGCATGGTGCATTGGGTTATTGGATGAATCCCACCTGGTGGACCCATTGAACCATTTCTTATTTCAACTAGTGCACCACATCTGGTAAAACAAAGGCCATGTTATTAGCTATCCTGTCTGTGAGGTGCTGCATATAAAATGTCCCTTGCTGCAAATCAGAAAAGCAGACTATACCATATGCCTGATGCCATTAAGACCATAAATCAAATGTGTTGAGTGTGTCGTAAAATTAAATAAAAACTTTTCTCTGTTTCTCTCAGATTGGTGGTCAACAGATAGATTTGAAAACGAGAGAGCTGCACATGCGTAACATGTCCTACCTCCCTCTGTCGGCCATCATTGAGCTGGAGCAGCCCTTTCAGATCATTCTCAAAGATGGCTCTGAAATTTCAAAAATGGTGAGGTTGGGTAGTTTTACAATGTATATGTGTGCAGGACAGTATTTTGGGGAATAGTGCCAAAGGGAATCTTTAATGAGATATTTTCTGGGCTTTGCGGGGATTGATTCATTACCACTGACCTAACCAATACATGACAATTAGTGTATTAAACATATGTGTTTGTGCTGTTATGTTTGCAGGAAGGACCATGAATGATTGTTTACTGATTTGTTAGTAGGAGGAGGTATAATGTTTACTCTTAATTTATTTTTTGAATGGCAGTGTAACCATCAAACATTAACTGATGTCATATTCTCCACAAAATAATCATTAAATCCCCTAAATGTATTATGCAGCTATGTACATCACCACCTAACTGCAACAAGTCTCAGGTTGAAAGATAAAATGGTTTCAATTGTTTTTATTATTTAAAGGCATTCATTCACAGACCTAATTTAATGACTGAACAAAATATTACCTGAAAATACATCCATTTGATTTGTCCCCAAAGTTACTAAATTATATAACCACCTACATAACCACATTTATTAACTAAGTATTTCATAAATAACTAAATTAATTTAACGGCCCATAAATCACAAAACAAGAAAGGCTTTTTAGATTACAGTGGTGTTACATACTGTACTTCCATACACCACAGTTTCTATGAAGTTTGTTATTTCAAGTAAATATAAGTTTGATTTGTAGAAATGAAGGCCAGAAAATCTGCTTATATACATCTACATTTAGAATCAATATTTAGAAAAATAAAGACCTGTAAATCTCTGACAGTAGGCCTTTAAATATCTACATTTATAATCAACATTTAAAGAAATGAAGACCTGTAAATCTGTGACAGTGTGCCACAGTAACGGTTGAGTTTTGGTTATTTGTTTGTTGATGTTATTGCAGGAGATATTTCTCGAGGTTGGTGGCAGCACCACGGTGAAGATCCAGTTCAACCACCTATACAAGGGAGAGTTCAACATGCAGACCGTGGACAGAACCCTGCAGGTCTCCTTCAGAGAACACCACCATATTGTGAGTGGTCACCTCAGTAGTTTACGATACACTGGCGTTCAACATGGCTTTACACACACACACACACACACAGAGACACACACAAAAAGAGTGAGAGGGCGAGGAGAGAGGGAGAGAAAGAAAGGAGTTATAAAGGAAGGGAGAGATACACAGAGAGAAGAGATATAGAAAAAGAGAGAGGGAGAGTATTAATAATAATTTTAAAAAATTAATGATGTGGGGATTTAGTTTTTCAAGATGGTGACCCGACCTGATGTTATTTTGGTGTTAGGCTTCATGAAATACAGTTTATTTTTCAGGATTATCACCCAGCTAAGTTTCTATGTAATTTATTTTCCCGGCCTGATGTAGTACTATGTTAAATACAGTGTCTGTGTATTATATTTTTCAGGATTACGTTGCCTTAAGAGCCGAGGTGTACTTCCCAAGTGTGACTATGGAGAGGAACGTGGTCGACTTCAGCTGCATCCTCAATGACACAGAGGTGACCCGCTATGTGAACATGACCAACACCAGCCCCATGGTGGTCCGGTACAAGTGGTCGTTTGTTGTGGGCAGTGAACCGTGTGTTGTCAGTAATCGGCCTCAGGTACCGGCCATTGAGAGTGGAGAGGGGGAGGTGAAGGGAGAGGTGGAGAAGCAGGAGCAGGAGAACAATGTCGACAGTGTTGTGAAGAAATCGGAGTCAAACATCAGCAAGGCTTCCAGCAACAAGGTATATGCTCATAAGGAGGGAGGAGAGAGAGAGAGAGAGAGAGAGAGAGAGAGAGAGAGAGAGAGAGAGAGAGAGAGAGAGATAGAGAGAGAGAGAGAGAGAGAGAGAGAGAGAGGTGGTGAAGGAACGGGATAGAATAGGAGAAAGGGGGTTGGTGAGAGGAAGAGAGAGAGGAGAGAGAGAGTGAAATAGAGAAATGGAGAAAGAGAAATATTTATTTAATGACTCACTCAATGCATTTTATTTTGTGATAGTGAAAAAGTAAACCCATTGCTGCCACATGGCTACTCTTTCTATCATTTTATATGCACCTTCAAACAAGACACGACTTTTGTTACACGATTTGTGGTGTACTGGATGTATTGAGAAATAGAACTTCACTGGGACAATGTGGATATGCAACCTTTGATTGTGAAAAGTGGAACCTATCTCAGAAATAGAGAAGGGTGTTCTCTCATGGTCCAGTGGGTAGTCGGATCGATCCACATGGTGTACTCAATGGGCTACATTTCATTCCAGCCAATGCCCCAAAACTGGTGTAATAAAGGCCATGATATGTGCCATCCTGTCTGTTGGATGGTGCATATAAAATACCCCTTGCTGTTTATCGAAAGTAGCCCATGTGGTGGCAGCAGGATTTCTTTCTGACTACCAAAATGATCCATAACCATATGTCTGATGCCATATAATCATCAATAAAATGTGTTGCGTGCATTTGTCAAATAAAACATTTTTATCTCTCTTTCCCTTTGATTGTGACAGCATGAGTTTAAGTCTGTATGTGTTGTGCATATGTTCCAGCCACATTCCAAAACTGGTGTTGCAAAGCTCTTGGTATGTGCTATCACATTTCATCAGAGATCAGAGATTGGTGGCATAGCATTTTGAGTGTAATCCTTATTCAACCCATTTTTCACATATACATTCTAACTTCTGCAGTCACTACATTTTAAAGAAATGCAGTTGTTGCAGTAGTGAATGTACAGTGGTCTCTAGAACTCCAAAGTCATGCTGCTTATAAAAGAAATGAAACGGTCTTCATTTACCCAGTGAAATGTAAATGTTGAGGGGAGAGGGGAAGGGTTAGGCCCTGGATTTAAACAAGGATGATAGTGAGATAAATATTGTATAGGCCTACATAATTATTTGCAGAAACTGGAGCAGGACAAGCAGGCTGAAGATGTCAAGGATGGTGACAAGGAAGAGAGTGTGATCACAGATAACAAGAAAGAAGACGTGACGAAAGAAAATAGCCAGTCTGCTGTGCAGGAGGAAGAAGAGAAAGAGAAGGTATGAAAGTGACGTGTGCTAACAGTGGGAAAACTGCAGTTATGTAAGCTGTGAGTATCCACTGAAACCAGAGTTATTTTACAAAGTGAACCTTATTATGTAATATTTCACAAAACCTTAAAAACTATTCTCTAAGGGGTGTTATTTTCAAAGATGTCCTAGTGTTAAGAGTAAGTAAGTTTCTTAGGACGACCTTATATATAAAAGTATGTTGTGACATTATCATTTACAGCATTTATAGTTATTGTAGCCTTAAGATTGTTTCAAAAATCTGCTCCCAGGATTCAGTAGTAACTGTTCACAGGTATCAGTCAAGCATTATTTATTGGGCATAATTATTACAATTTAGCATCTAATTTTTTAAAGTGTTTTTATAAATATTCAAAAATATTGTATGCAAATACATGTGGAGTTGAACTCTTGTGGGATTCCTACTTTAAAGATTCTCACACAACTACTACTAACCATATGCAGTCTAATTTAATTGTTGTATGTAAAGAAAATAAAAATGGTATGAAAGGAATATGTATAAATACTAATGAACATGTACTATTACTAATGATGCTTAGTATACAGTATCATAAATTGCAAACATGTGATATTTTATTAATTTCTTAGTTAATATTCTAATAAAGCAAACATAAAAATAGCACTTTTTTTTTTATTCCCCATAGTGCTTCTCCGTTTGCTTACTGAGGATCAGTGAATTACTTGTTGGGGTTCACATTGCCGTTTGCTATCATTCTAGCCCATGTATGAATCAGTATTGCACTATGAATTACTGTTACTACGAACCAAATATTCTATAAACTTTTTCATGGTTGTAGCAAAATTACCACCATATCTCATTGTTTAGAATACATCCTAAAAACATGTAGAAAACAAAATCTCTTGGTATCTGAAGGTATTCACTGTGCTGTCCACAACATGCTTGCTTAAGCCTACATGGAAACTAGGAATCAAATTTACAGATGTGCTAATCAAATCACAAAATAATTAGCTGCAACTGCGAACCAATTTTTTTCTGTACAAATTATTCCTTGTATGGTGTGTGTGACCTAACTCGGAGGTGGAGCATTTGCTCATGGTGCAATTGGTCATCAAATCAGTTCCACTCTATATCCCTTTTCAGCTATTTCTTCCAGCCAGTGCTCCACAACTGGTGTAGCAAAGGCTGTCATATGTGATATCCTATTTATGAGAAGGTGCATATAAAGGATCCTTTGCTATTAAGAAGAAAGAGTAGCCCATGTGGCTACATGATGGTCCCTAACCATATACCTGATGCTGCATCACCATAGATACAGTGTCATTAAATACAAATTATCTCTCTCTCTTTCTCTACGACTCTATACCACTCAGTTTCTCTCTGTCTAACAGGGTCAGCT
>JAUTBW010094369.1:7500-10199 GCA_032361425.1 Peltospira smaragdina | reverse complement strand
TACCCTTAAGATACACAGGTGTCAGACACATTGGATATTATCATTACTGGACAGACTGGTGTTATATAAATGCTATCATTCTATATTTTAACAAGTAAAGAGTTCTTTGACATTATTCTATTTGAAAAACTTCTGTTATATACAAATATAGATATATATTTTTTTTAACTTGCAATTTATTTAGCATGTTATGGAAAGAGATAAAAAGAAAAAAAATCTTAATGGAAAAAGTAATGAAATCCTGAGTATATCAAAAGCATGATTTGTTTTGTGTTGTAAAATTTGTGTGTAATTTAAATGAAAATGTATGTTTAGTGAAAAAGCAGTGAAAGCTTGAGTATATTAAAACCATGATTTGTTTTATTTGTAATTACTAAAAATGAAACAATATATAAAATATTTCAAATGGTTCTATTATTAATACAATACAAACATCTGAGTATGTAGTAACACAATCACCATCACAAAATGTAATGATATATTTTAACAACAAAAACAAGTATATAATAAAATACATACATTTCAACAAGTTCTACTAAAAGTATTTCTAACCAATCATCAAATCAGGAATCAATTCTATGTAGTCAACTTTTCTAAATAAAAGTAAAATTTGAAAAGCATGCTGATTCATAAACTCCATTGATAATATTACATACTGATTTTAAAATTGTATTTATCAATTACCTTGCCAATGAGCAAATCAAGTTTTATATGAATTTGTTTTCAGTAAACAAGAAATTATTTTATAAAACCTACTGTATAATTTGCTAAACTTTATTCAGTCTTTTTAGTCCATCCTTTCTTTCCATCACAATTTGTTTTCAAGACTTTAACATTTTGCATTCATTATTTTATGTTTTCACTAAAAATTATTAAAATAATTCCTTTTCTTAAGCTTTTATATTTCATTTTCATTGTTTTATAAAATGAATACATCAAAACTTATCACCGTTTGTTCTGTAACAAGTTCATTTCCTCATGAATGTTTAGTGATATGAATGTCACATGAATATTCAAATCTGCCATGACTTGTAATACACATTTCTTCAGTTTTACACTTTCAGTCGCTTGACAAACATAGTTTGAAGAAGGCAATATTCCACACTTAGTCTACTCCTCCTCACATGTCCGCTGAAACTGTATGTTGTACTCGTAGAAGTTACCAGAGTTCTGTACCAGATTACACAGGTTAGTAACTCCCCTCTGCAAACACAAATGCAATATCATAACAATTACATTTCAAAATAACAAATAACAGTGCACACCTACAATTATGTCTGTCTATCTTTCTCTCTGTCTGTCTCTCTCTCTCTGTCACTCACTTACTCACACACCAACACACACACACACACACACACACACACACACACACACACACACACACAAAGACACAAAAATATACCTCAGTTAAACTTTTAAACTTTAAATTATACAGCAATGTAAAATGTATTTGTTTTTTACTTAAACAAAATAATATTTTTATGAACAACACAACAACATATTCAGAAAAAGTTATAGTACTTAAGAAACCATGCAGGAATACACATGTATTAACATTCTAGCACAGAATAAGAATAATATTTATATATTTAATGATGTACTTTGAACAATGACATATTACAGTTAAATCTTGTTATAAAAGGATACATCAGCATTAGACTTGAGTACATACATGCATGCATACACTGACAGAACTTGAGGCACATAATTAATAACTTACTGATGTTGTAATCCTGAACTTGTACAATGTTTTATAATAAAGCCCAATATTGACACTGAACTCTGCCCGATTAGTCTGAAAAGGAAATGTTTTTGATTAATGACCTACTTATCTCAATTTTAATGAAGAGTACATAATTACTAGTACAGTTTTTGGTTAAGAATCATGTTGACAATGACAGAAGATATCTACCGGTACTTTTTTGTTGTTGTCTTCCTGACAAGGATTGATCTCAAATCAACCCCGTGACAGGCAGGTGCAATCACCACTAGTAGGCTATTGAGGTGACCCTACCAGTACTGCATATGTACTAAGGTTGTATTTGTTAATTTGAACAATAAGAGAGAGAGAGAGACAGAGAGAGAGAGAGACAGAGAGAGACAGAGACAGACAGAGAGTTAGTTAGTTAGACAGACAGATGGACACATAGTTAAAAATGAACTAAACACATTTTAACAATGAACTGAAGACATATTGATAACAACCACTACAAAAGTGAGATAGGAAACCCACAGCCACCACATGACTATTCTTTCTGATTAGCAGAATCAATGAAAAATAACCCCTACTATTTTTAAAATATGATTTACACAAAATGCATTTAAAGGGTGGCAGTTGTGATAAACTATCCTTTTATTTAATGGAAGTCTATGTGTTAACAGAGTTTATTTTCTACAAGGTACGGCATAGTGAGGGACATATTTATTGTATAATTTTCCTCATGGTTAATAACAAAATTGTATGTCCTCTTAGGAATGATTGGCTGTCATTAGAGTACACTGCCTTCTGATTGACTGATAATAATGTAATTCTGTTCACGTTTGGCATCTGACATCATGGCGTTGAGAAGACTTTAGCCATTCATATAAGTTAAATATGTTTAATTTGCAAACAGTTTTACGGTAATAATAGATTACATTCATGTCCATGTCAGATGATGCTTACAACACTTGTGCCTAAATTTTTGCATTTCCTTCAC
>JAUTBW010094369.1:0-2500 GCA_032361425.1 Peltospira smaragdina | reverse complement strand
TATATAAAATTTCTTCAGCTTCTTAATTGTTCAAATATAAAAGCAATAATTTAAGAAATTATTTGGTTAAGGCCTTTAAATACAAAAATTCTGTAATGGGATAATTATGTTCATATGTACTCATGTTCTCCACTAGCCATGACTGTATACTGCCATGAATATTTGATGTAGTATTTTGTTATTTGTACTATTTTGTTGTTTTTTTGTGTGTTTTTTTGTAGTTTTTTTAATAAAAATTAAAAAGGGGTTGAAATAATGGACACACACACCACAAATTATCAACTGAACAGTATTCGGAATCGTCAAGAATCATAGCAATCCACAGTGACTGGAGCAATTTTTTTCACTTGTACAGTGGACCGCTTAGATGGGTTGTTTACATTGCTTATTTTTCTCTTCTTTGTAATGGACTGTGACTATTGGTGATCATTATAATATGGAAATATTCCAGTATTTTATTTCATTTCATTTACTTGTATTTCTAACTTTCACTGCATACTATAAACATGTTATGTTATCTTTTCTTTTATTTAAAATACAGCTTTACAATATTTCATGTAAGAAAAGGTTAACGATTTTTTAAAGATATTACGGTGTAAACTTGTGTGTGTGAGAGGTGAGTGAAAATCAAAGTAAAATGTTGGAGAAAGTTGCATTAAGACAAACAGTAATTTTAGCTGTGTTGAAATATATATTATAAATATTTATGGAAAACATACAGCTTGATTTGTTTTTATTGTGTTAGTAATTATAGGAATTGACAACAAAATTTTCACATATGACATTCTCTTATCACAAGAGAATACTGTTTAAAGTTAACACTCTGAAACATATACGCTCCGAAACGTATACCTATACAATATGTGATACATGCATTAATGCATTTATCTGTAGGAAAAATGGTCAAATAATTTAATGATTTGTGTCTATTAATGTTGCTGCAAAGCTCAGTGTTAATAAAAAACTGAACTAATATATTTATCACAAATATATAGCAAAATATTAAATTTCAAAATGATTTATGATGTTTCTTATAATCTGTAGCAAGAATAATAAAGTTGTTTTAATAATATGCATCTGGGATTAATTATCAGTTATGTGAATTAAATAATAATACATTTTGTCACTAATTTTTGTTTACCTTTACAATTGCTGTCCATGAATGGTGTATCTTTCATTTCTGAGTGAATCAGGCATTATACACATTTCCTGAAATGTTCAGGCATTATACATACTGCCTGTAACATATACACATAAAACCACATATAGAGTATACTTGAAAAAAACAACACCCGCATATATGTGCCTTAATACAAATATTGTTGATTAATAAATAAAACATATTACTGAAATAATGAAACTAGCTTTGATATTAAAATAAGCACTCAGTATGAATCCCATTATTCAGTAGTCCAATTAGAACATTTTCTTTATAATAAAACCCGGTCTAGATCTGTTTCGGTGTCCTCAGGACTGATACATTTTTTGAAAACCAGTCGCATCATTAGCAGATTTGTATTGCATACCGAATTGGGGCTATCGGTCCATAAGTGCAGTGAGGATATTTCTGTAACCTATTTATCAACAATACACAAACTGAATTTATCAATTGATCAAGAATATATTAAAAAAAAAAAAATCAACAAATACAGTCGGACATCGTTACAACAATGTTTGCAATACGACCGCATGGTCAGTTTGCCGTAAAGTTTTCTTTTTCAGCGGACTTTGACAGTGAAAGAAGAGAATATTTGCATTTCTCATTGACAATACAGCTGTTAAATGTCTGACAGATAAACACATCTAGTGATGTAGACCATTGCATTTGCTGTGAAAATAACAAAATGTTTGGGACCAGTTGGCAAATTTGATAATATATATATATATATATATATATATATATATATATATAAATCCAACACAAGCAACAAGAGTCATACCATTATTATTATTGATTTCAAAGTTTATGTCAAATATAAATAATAATAAAAAATAAAATAATAATTAAAAATAATAATAATTTCATCAGACATTTCTCTTTTCCTTGTAGAGACAATTCAATAGTAATGAAATTGCACATAAAATAAATATTTTTTGTATAACAGATAAGCAGTGGTGGATCTGAGATTGATGTTGTACACACACCGGTGCCGACACCATGTAAATTAGCAATTTAAATGACTAACTAAAGAAAGAAAGAAAGAAAGAAATAAGATGAATTAATTTATATTCATTTAAATTATAGGATTTGAGGGAAAATTAATTAGAGTACGTTTTGTTTTCGATTTTTTTTATAGTAAAATTGCAATAGAAAACCTACCCTTTAATCACTACACCAGCAGAGTAAAACTATTTGTAAATTCAAAGAGTGCAATCAACAAACGCCAGACGGTTGTCCACACTGAGATGTAAATTCTATAGGTTGATAACCAGTTTATTCTGCTTCAGGCATCTGTAGGGGACTAAGGGCCATAAAATTACATCACTGGCAGGGGACAAT
>JAUTBW010094358.1:0-10200 GCA_032361425.1 Peltospira smaragdina | reverse complement strand
TTCCTTACTATCAAAATGGTCCTTTACCATATGTCTGATGCCATATAACCATACACCAATGTGTTGAGTGCATCGTTGAATAAACATCTCCTTCCTTTTAGTTATAATCAAAGTAATTATGTCATTTCAGCAAAGTTATAAATTTTAAAAATGTTATCAGGTAAGACTGAACCGCACAACAAATCTTTTATTCTTGTGGTGCCACATAACCTGTATACAATGACCTTCAGATGTACAGCTAATCTGGGATCAATCCCCATCAGTGAACTATTGATCCTTTTAAATTTATAATGTCTAATATGTGTAATATTTTTATAATGGTTGATATAAATGTTAAGTGTACTGTAAATTAAGTAAACATCCTACCCATATGAATTCCATGGTTTAAATTGTAAATATGCAAAACTAGTGATGAAGTAGAATCATTGTTCTCAAAAGTTTTAAATTGTGTGAATCTTGCCAGATGTATGTAATGAAATACATAATGTGCACATGAATACTTCGGTAACATCTAGATGGTGGATAAACTATTGATTAACTGACAGACGGCAGTTACGAAATGTATTTCTGGGATCTGCCAGCATTATCGGTAAATCAAGTCTGATACTTTGTTTTATGGTTATTGATATTTCGTAATGGCTGCATTTGTCTGATCTGTAAAACCTACAGGTAGTGTTTAACAAGTCCACAGCAGACATGTCGGTAATAAAACACAAACACACTGTGTTAGCTTGGCAGGAGAGCATACCAATTTTTTATATTTAATGACACACTCGAAACATTATTATTAACCTGTTACATTGGTGTCAGAAGTATTTCCATTAGAAATTACCCTAGTGGCTGCTTGACAAAAGATAGATCTCGGATCAACTGTGTATCAGGCAGGTGCAATCACCACTAGGCTACCGAGGTGCCAATATCAACTTATAGGTTTAATGACTGAAGAAAAAAAGAGAAAAAAATTCTCATTCCAACCAAAGCCACGATGAAAATATGTATGTAAGATTTCTTGCTCTGTTTTTGTAGAATTGTGTATTGCATATGGTATAATATTTAACAACACTGCAGCAAGGAATTCTAGTTCTAAATTCACTGATTTAAATTCTCTATAATGTATGGTTGTTTCTAATCACCATAGACTAGGATATAGCTGTGTACTAGAGATGTGCTGTTGGTATGTACAGTGAATTTGTTGGATTGATCCAGCTAATTCTTTATCCACTGTTGTCTAGAAAATACGGTCATGGTATGTGCTATCCTATCTGGAATGGTGCATATAAAAGAGCACTTGCTGCTATCAGCCCTAACGGCCTCGATGGGGTAGTGGTCTAAGCCGTCGGTCTGAAAAATAAGGCTGGTAGGTGTTGGGATCGTATCCTGGTACCGGCTCCCACCCAGAGCGTGTTTCTAACGACTCAGTCGGTAGGTGTAAGGCCACTACACAGTTACTACTAACTACTAACCTCCTGTTCTAGACAGACAGCTCAGGCTCCTGAACCATGTGGTCAGGACAGATGTGCGCTATTACAGCTTGCTCTGAATGTGCACATAAAACAAGTTTAATTTATCAGCCCTTCTCCCACCTAGACTCAGTCACTGGCCTGCCAGAGGCTGAGCCTGCAAGTGGGCGTGTCCAAAACTTTGAAAGGATGTGGACACGTCAATAGGTTTACCTGACCTAATCAGCCCTTGTAGTAGCAGCCAATTTTTTTTTCTCGCAGAATGGTCTCTAACCATATCTGACAAAATATTACCAAATATAAAACATATTCAGCGCATCATTAAATATAAATTATTGTCTCATTTTCTCCTTCTCTGATGATTATGTGTTCATTGGTAATATTCCCATTAAAATGTGTAAATATCTTTTTTTAAATTAATAAAATAAAAATTCAATATCTTCAAGTAATTATGTCCCATCAGTGTTTTGTTTGGTTTTACTTGTTCAGTTTTCACTTTCACGTACATGTGTACTGACACACCCAGAATAGGACAGAATAGTGTGAGGTGACATGGTATCCAATACTTATTGATTCCTCTTGGTAGAACATCGTTGATTTGTTTTCCTGGCCACTAACTAAATCAATGCTGCATAATGTACAGTTACAATAAGTGTTATTGTTTATCGGTACACTTTATATTTTATTGCTGAACAGACTATATGCTTATTTTTTAAAGAGAAAAAAATAATCAATGTCATCATTCCAAATAATAAAAGCTATAAAAAAAAATTTGTAACAGAAACACTTATCATTTTATCCCTTATGCCAGTATTTATTTAACTCACAGTGATCATTAGAGAGGAAATGCAGCAGTTTTATCTGTTGTAGTGAAACCGGATGACAAGGATAGTAGTTTAACATAAACTGAAATAACCAAAGAGCGTGTTTTTATTCTCCCTCGCCAAAAGCTCCGACATTGTCCAAGCTATTGATTCCCTGGCATGGATAAATAGGTGTGAATTAAACCTCACTTTGCACACATCGCACATGCGAAATTGTTTCCATTCGAGAGCACTTCACTACAAGGTGCCCTCAGAAATCTTTCAGAGTTGGTTTGATCGTAATGCACAGTTAAGTTTGTACATTAACCATTCCTTAGGGAGCCTCAATTTGTGAGGCGAAATGAGAAAATGTGGCAAAATTACTGCTCACGAAAAAACCTTTTACATAAAGTTAATTTGTGCAAATGAAACAACTTTGACAGGTCTGATCAGCAAGCACAACAGTTCCAACACGTCTGGGACTCGGCATCAACAAAACACATACCAGAGTTTCTAGGAATAAATTAAAATCAAAAGCCCATGTAGTAGATTTGAGCTTTTTTAATTTTACTAAATTACCATGTATGTGTTATGTTAAATGCAATGGTAAGGATCAAATGCTCCAAATGGAATTAGTGTAACATGAACATTTTATTCATTAAAGTGATTTTATTGTTACAATCTACTTAACACCAGCAGATGCTAAACTATCAAGGGATTGTGGATATTTTAGGAACAAGTATGCTGATGTATGTATATAGGCCACTGTATTTAAAGTTTTGATAGTGTGGGACATAGTTCATTACTGAAGAATGATATCCTCCCTCCCTCCCTCTCTCTCATATATATATATATAGCATGTGGGTGGACCTAAGTATAATTAGTAACCTGTTCAAATTCAAGTAATCCGTTTGCATCAAGTGTTCTACATAAAAACAACAAATCTTTATATAAAATGTCCATGTGGCTGCATACGTCTTAATCTGAATATATACTGTTTTAATCCAAATTTACCATAAACAGCATACTTTATATATTTTAAGTAAATCAGATTGATTTTCAAGTTCTCCTCTTCTCTGTTATATCACTATCAATGTCTAAACATGAAATCTGCATGGCAGACTAGTTTCCTCCACATCTCCACTCCATTATATACCAAATAATTTTCACGTCCAAGTGGCTCTATAATTTGCCTTTTCCTTGTATTGAGCCACAGACTTCTGTCAGGGGCTGGTCAGTGCTCCTTTCAACCTGTCAGTTTGGGATTAGCCGATGTGGGAATGTGTTTCACTGGGTTTAATTGCAGAGTAAATTAGGTCCTGAGGGTGTTGAGGCTCTCTGTGCTGCAGGGATTACAAGCCAGGCAAATCAGCTGCCTGCTCGCTAAGAGGAGCTCACACCGAGCTGCCAGGCAGGGCAAGCACCAGCATGGTAATAGATGATTTAGACGAAAATTGAATTCCTTATCCCATGCTCGCCACAGCACACAATGAAATGAGGGGTACCAACAGGGAGGTCATCGTGTTAAGGCTGTCGGTCTGTTAATGAAGACTAATATGCTTAGATACTCTCTCACATTCTTTCTCTCTATCTCTAGCTTTCTATCCCTGTATTTTTCTATTGTTGACATTCCTTTGTTGTATTGTAATAATTTGTAATGTACATGATAACTTAAAAAATCTGAGGTATGATCTAGCCTAGAGAAATGAATGAATAAATGAATGTTTGACAACACCCCAGCACTCTTTGATTCATTTCTCTAGGCTAGATTCTAGTCCAGGGAAAAGGTTCTGTGATGGTACAAAAATCTGTCAGTGTAGAATATGTACAGATGTTGCTCTTTTCATTCCTTTGTGATATTAATATGCAGCATATTAGGTAATCTTAAATTTTAAGTCTGAGGATTTAAAAAAAGATGCATCCAGCAATATTTTTTTATCAGCATTGGAAACATTTTAACTAGAAAAGTCCCTATTGGCTCACTGACAGGGATTGGTCTTAGATCAACCACGTGTCAGGTGGGTGCTGTCAACACTAGGCTATGAGGTGCTCTCAGATAGGATCTCGTCCAGAAAGGTTCAGTGATTAATAATTAAATTTCTATTATAATCATTATGGTTCAAAGGCATCTCATTGGTTAAGGCCTTAGTGAGGAGGTTTGTTAATTTCTTGAATGTAAAATGATGTTGTCATGGAATTTCTTTTTAATGGCTGTGTTTACAAACTATATTTAGAATGGGCTTCTGAATCTACGCCATATAATATGATATCATTTAAAATATTTGTTCTTGGTATTCTTGGTATAAAAATTTAATATTAACTTGTTTAATTGCAAGCAACAAAACAAAACAAAAGTATGTCCCAAATTTAATTATAAGGATTGTCTGTTGTTATTTTTAAGATTCACCAGGGTATGAACAAATACAACATCTGCAAACTTCACCGATTCACAGAGTTTGCATGGTTTTTTTTGCTATACCTTGATGAATCTAAAAGAAATGACAGACAATCCTTAAATGTATAAAACAATCATTGTAGAACATGTAGAGATACCTATGTCTAACTTTCATTCCTTTGTTGTATTAATCAAGTCTAAATTTGAATTTGAATCAGAGTTAGACTCTAGCCCAAAGGAAAGGAGTGGTTTGTGTGCAGATTATGTTATGGTATTGTAATACTGTCTGTGTATTAAGAAAATACACATAGATATTCTGTACATTTGTTTCATATATTGTCAGTGAAAAATATTTAAGGCATTTTAAAGAAATTTATTATAACACCATAAATCCATCCCAAGGTTTGGTGTGTAAGAATGTGAGTTCCCTTCTATTATGCCTGATAATAATCTGATAAAACAATAATAAGTGTTTTTAAGAACATTCTCCTCCACACCATTACCACATGACAAAAGTGACAGAACTAATATCTGCTACATTTGTGCTCCCCTAATATTCCCTGAAGCATATGCTCCTGAAAGCAAATGTAATCCATTAAAATATGTTTTTAACTAGAAATAGAAACTTTTTTGGCCCTGTGTGAATAAAAAATGCCAGCTCAGACGAGCTTTGTCATACTTAGTGTCATTCAGAGAAACAAAGTCGTGTTTAACAAATAATATTCTTGTGACTTTGACATGTCCACGACAGATAAGACACTTGTGGATAATAAACATCTTTCCACTGAGCAGCCAATCAATAGCTTTCTTTCATCAGGCCTTCCAGCAATGTGACACACATTTATCAGCATTACGATAAAAAAAGGATAAAAATATATTAAAAATTACTACTTAACACAGTTGATGTCCATCTTCGGCCATGGTTTTATAGACTTAAGCAAATGTTCTGTTTGAAAAAGGGTTTCCTCTTTTCAAGCTCAATGTAGGTCAACATCTAAGTTAATAACCCTTGTAAATGTCACCTTTCAGTATGGTATCTAGGTTACTAATGAAGTTTGCATATGTGCATTATTAAAACAATTTTGAGTAATCAAATCTGATTTTCCCATCTTATAACATTAGCAGCAAGTTGGTTGAGTTCTCAGAATCAGCTAGATTAGGAAGGCATGTGGATCTTTAGGATTTGCCATATTATGAAATCAGATAACTGGCCTTGTATCCTGTCTAACCCAAAATGAGGTTATAGTGCACAATGGCAGTTTTCATCAGCTATAATCAAAGCAGATGACAAGGACAGTAGTTTAACATAAACTGAAATAACCAAAGAGCGTGTTTCTATTCTCCCTCACCAAAATTTCCAACACTGTCCAAGCTATTGATCCTCTGGCATGGATAAATAGGTGTGAATTAAACCTCACCACATCTCTTTCTAACTATTAATTCTCTATCCTGGACAGACAGCCCAGCAGCTGAAGGGTAAATCCACAACAGTGTATTTTAATCTTAACTGAATGTAAGCAAGAAAAGAAGTTCTAAGTTATGGGGATGGAGAAGCCAGAATGAATATCAACAAATACAAAAAGCCATAGTGCTAATGCATTGTATAATTTGTAATGTTTGTACTTCTGTTGTCTGGCCTATGTCATTTACAAACAGTATGGGTAATTGTTGAGTGATAATTGACTGTCTCCTGACCCTGTGAATCTGTATGACTCATAGTCATACTGGTCTGATAGCAGTTCTCTCATGTTGTGTCCTGTTGGCTCTGTATGTTGTTCATTTATACAATAATATATATATTTTTAAATTCCAATCTTTTATCATTTTCATCATCAGCAGCAACCTCCTCTTCCTAATCATCATCATCATTGTCATCATCATTATCATCCATCATCATATTGTTATTGTTATTAAACCAACACTACATCATAAAATACTGAAAGATTTGTTATCATTTTATTTATAAGGTGTAGCCATGGAGTAATTAAAATTTATTGTTTCTATCTTAGTTTTTTTTAATCCTTCTCTGTGAACAATGAGGTTTAAGTAGTGTCATATTTTTATTTTTCTCTTATTTCCTACATAAATGTTACGCAAAATCCCTTAATAATGTAACAAAACAAAGAATGATAATGTCATTAAACAAAAAAACTTTTAATACACTTTTTACACAAACAAAAAAATAACCTTTTTATAAATGATTATGTATCTGAAGCCTTTTCTGCATAACCACCAATGTTCTTATAATAATACAATAGCTTACATCATAGCAGTGTGCATTATTATGTGGAACAAAACCCCACACAGCTGCAGAGGTGACCTTATTTCTGAAACTGATTAATATTCCCTTCCGTCTGAATGGCTGTCAATGAAGCATGCAATATGCGCGGGATAATAGTTCGCAAGAATCAATTTCTTCTTTTTTTCATTCTGTGTTTGATAACATTCCGGCCGAGGAGAGCTATGAAACCATTAGAGGGTTCAGCAGGAATCGAATAAACGGGTCCACCGCTTAATCACACCGGGAGGTTTTTATAATTATTAAATGCTGGGTTATGACTAATGGCAGAGTGCTTGTCCTTTTTTCAATAAAATATGCCATGGTCAACTTTAATTGTGATTGAGGTTTGAGTAATGGTTCTCACAAGATGGGGAAATTGCTTTTCTGTAACGGAATGCTGCAGACAGTATTGGAGAACTGAGCTAGCAATTTAAAAACCAAGATGCATTTTTTTCTGTCTGTCTGTATGCAGAGAGGTGGAATGCTTTTTAAAACATTTTAAAATGTTTACCACTTTTAAAAATCTTTTTCAAGTAAAGAGTACCCAGTGATCTCTATATTAAGAACTAGGGAAATATAGTATTTCCCAAGATAATGCCAGCATTTTAATATTACAGATTCTGGATGAAAACCGTTACTGAAAAAAGTACACGTACACACTCTCACATGTGCAACATGCATGCTACCCGTACACACACACACATGCACAATTTAAAATAAAACAATAGGCCCCAGCTTTCTGTAATCATATTCTTCCCTAAATACATTAAATCTCAGTTTTCCTAATTCTTATAGCAATGACTAATTATTTATGACCAGCTTGTAGCCACTGAATATAAATTAACTCCAGAATTATATGTATTGAGGAATCAATGTTAATTGTTGAAACAGGAGAAAATCAATATGTCAAGTTTTAGGTTTCTCGATAGCTTTTGTTAGATTAATAATGGTCTAGTAGTAATAATGGTTCTAGCAGAAGCGCTACAAAGTTTCAGGTTCTTCAAAATCACCGTTTCCTTACAGCTATCAATTGAAACAATTCAATACATTTTTTTTCAAGACAAAATATATAGATAACTGACAGATGTTGTACTGATATAATTCACCTTAAATTAAAGTTAATATACATTTTATTGCCCAAATCATTGCTGTTAGTTGTTTCTTATAAGTAGGGATGCAACATAAATTTTATTAGAAAAAAAAGCAGCATTAATAAACTATTGACCTATTTTGTTATATTAGCCAGTGTCTGTAGCATGGCGCTTATTGAAGAGATTTTACTGCTGATACTGTACGTTTTCTCTCTTGTAGTGTTGGTAGTCCTTAACCAGAATTATGTCTGATGCCATATAACCAAAACAAAATGTGTTAAGTGCATTATTAAACAAAGAAATGTCCTTCATTCCATACTACATCATTGTATGTATGTAATAAGGATTATACTATTACAAGGGAATCATTGTATGTGATTGTTACCACAGATTTAAAAAATCATAATAATTATTTTTACTAGGAAGAATTCACCATGATTTAAATCTTAAGAATTCACCATTTATGTGATTACATTAAGGGGCATATTCTTACCAGAAGAAATTCATCATTTAGTCATACAAGAAAAATTCACTGTTTATATGATTACATTAAGGAGCATATTCTTACCAAAAGGAATTCACCATTTATATGATTACATTAAGGAGCACATTCTTACCAGAAGGAATTCACCATTTAAGTAATTACATTAAGGACCACATTCTTACCAGAAGGAATTCACCATTTGGTCTTACAAAACGAAATTCACTATTTTATATGATTACATTAAAATTACATTGTCAATTTTACCATATTTTAACACTGGTTACTAATACAACATACAAGTACTACGGTACCTGAATTACACTTGTTATCCTTCGCTATCAATGGATATCGCGAACGCGAAATTCAGATTTTGCCATTTTATTTAAGTGAAGCGGGTCTACCCGTGAAAGAACATGTTTATAACAGTGAGCGTTTGTATGTGACCTAGATAGCGATAGTAGCATAATGGTTCTGGTATGGAGCATACCAGTTAGACATAACATGTTTGAATAATATTTTTACCAAAAGGAATTCACCATTTATATGATTACATTAAAGAGTATATTTTTACCCAGAGCAGTTCACCATTTATATGATTACATTAAGTGATTACATTCTTACCATGTTGAATTCACCATTTAAATAATGACATTAGGGGATTACATTACTGAGCAGATTCTTACCAGGTGGAATTCACCACTTATATGATAACATTAAGGAGTATGTTCTTACCAAAAATAATTGACCATTTAATCTTACTGTTTAAATAAAATTGAAACACCATTTATAGGATTATAGTATGTCATCAAAGAGCATGTTCTTACCAGGAGGAGGTGCTGCTTCTGCTTGAAGGACTTCTCACGTTGGGCTCACCCACACTGCTCACTCGTGACACAGCATGAAGTGGTTCCGGCTTCTCAGAGGACTTGCTTTGCATGCGCTGACGACACAGATCCTAAAACAAAGTCTTTCTGTGAGGGCAAACCCAAATCCATTGTAAACCTTGCAACAGGTGTTCTACAATTATGTACAGTAATGCCAAATATTAAAACAGTTTGCAAATGTTGAAATTTGGTAAATTTGGAAAAAAATAAGTTCATAGGCTTAATATTAAAATATTAACCAATAGCACACTGCTTCTTTTAGTGCTTTTGAGTACATTCCAAACATGCGAAGTTGCTAGCCATCAGTATGAAATATAAATGATGCAGTCTTTATGCTGTCCTATATTAACCATTAAATTTTAACAGTACTGTCCTTTTTGGAAGCAAGACACTACTCAGTGGTAGAGCATCAGCTTGTGGTATGGTGGGTCATCAGATCGATCCTACCTGATGGACTCATTGAGCTAGGTACTGTTCCAGCC
The DNA here is from genome assembly GCA_032361425.1 of Peltospira smaragdina. Taxonomy (NCBI): domain Eukaryota; kingdom Metazoa; phylum Mollusca; class Gastropoda; order Neomphalida; family Peltospiridae; genus Peltospira; species Peltospira smaragdina. The sequence continues at coordinate 320 of JAUTBW010094358.1, read as the reverse complement.
AATTCTTCACTACTGCAGTAACAAAGGCCACGGTATGTGCTATTTTGTCTGTGGAAAATCATATACAAAATCTTTTTCTACTAATCGGAAAGAGTAACCATGTAGTAGATTTCTTTCCTATCAGACTGATCCTTACCCACACATATTAAGCCAAATAAAATGCTCCACTACTGCTGTAACAAAGGCCATGGTATGTGATATTTTGTCTGTGGAATGATGTATATATACAAAATCCTTTTCTAATAATCGGAAAGAGTAACCATGTAGTAGATTTCTTTCCTATCAGACTGATCCTTACCCACACATATTAAGCCAAATAA
>JAUTBW010094347.1:0-10200 GCA_032361425.1 Peltospira smaragdina | reverse complement strand
ATAATAATAATAATAATAATAATAATAATAATAATAATAATAATAATAATAATAATAATAATAATAATAAATCTTAAAATTTAACTTTTTACTTGAATTATGTATTTTTGTAAACCCTAAGCATAAGAGTAGATTGAAAGGAAGCTAGGTGATGTGTTTGAACTTGTAAACCAACGAAGCTTCTCTGCAATGCGCTTCATGCACTGTGTGAACATGGCGCGGTGCTCCTCGGGCAATGTGTTCTGCTGCCACGCCTCGGGCACGCCAAACTGGGCCACATCAGGCTTTCTCCAGCTCCTTCTGTGTGAAAATGGATTCGATTTCTTGACATAAGCGCACGTAGTCCACATAGTCAGGCTGCACCTCGCTCTGGTACTGCACATCAGGTTAAACATACAGGGCATGGGGTATTTTGAAGGTGTCTTACGGCTAAGGGGCCTAATTCACAAATGAGTGATTATTGGCTGAAAGTAGCATCTCTGAAATGGACCAATGGCTAGACATAGACTTAGTACTACATTTCGAATGTAAATTTACATCCTTTTGTATGTACATTTCTTAAGTGATGACGTTATATATACCAATTACATTGTGTCATCATTAGTTATGACATTTATCGTTATCGTAGTGTTAAGCGTTATCGTAGTGTTAAAATCATTTCGAAAATCTAAGGTCAGATTTTCGAAACGTTCTTAGATATTTAACGCTACAATAACAATAAATGTCGTTACTGATGACGTCACTACGTGAATTTATATATAATGTCATCACTTAATAGGAATTTACTCAATGTTAGTAAATGTTACTAAGATTGTTTTGAAAATACAATCCCAGGGCCTTATTCACAAAAAAGTGTAAATTTATGTGTTTCGCATGTAACGTATATTTTCGTCTGATCATTGGCTGAAAGTAGCATCTGATGTCATGGACTAATGGTACGATGTTCCATTAGAATTATGTTCCAAGCGTAAATTTGCGCTCTTTTGTGAATAAGGCTCCTTCTCCCAAACTTGGTGTAACAAACTGGCAATGGTGCATTAATCATGTCAAATAATCATGGTACCTAAGTATGTAGATATGACCAATTAACAATTCAAATGATCAGAATGGTGGTATTATTGTATAACTAGAAATCGGATTTACTTGTCTTCCAAAATGGCCATCTCAGATTCACAGAGGTCAAATCGACACAGCGTAAGAGCTCGTCTGAATAAATTACTGAGTACTCGACCAGAATGTAGCTTGTCATAGTTTCGTATGAAATCGATGGTTCGTACTCTTTCCTTGGCGACCTACAATGCAGAGTATGTATATCTGTAATAATAACCGTACACGTAACTTCTTCATTTTATTTTCATCCTCAGAAGCATTATTTTTCCAATAAGACATTATATATTTTGTACCACTTTGGCAGTGGATTAAGTAGTGAACGCCAAAATCAAAGCAAGATGGATAGCATTATAAATCTTAATCAGGATGATAAAATAAAACACCCCCATACTGATTGAGTTTGATTTTCCGATGAGTCAAACATTCTAGAAGTGACCTATATTCCACAATTTTGATTTCAAGATGTAACAACGAAAACAAAATGAACTACTATGCAAATCACAAGAAATAATCTAAGAAAACTCCATTTTTCATTTACAGCTAAGAAATTGACTAGTGACCGTTGGAACTGTGAGTTCTGACATTTGGATGGGTTCAAATTTTATTAAAATTAAAATGGAACAGAACACTTACATTTGTCTTAATTTTCAGCAGAACATTCTCCAGGTCACTCATGTAGTTACGCTCGGGCAGTCTTCGCTGCTGGTTTGTTTTGTTTAGAAGATCCTGAATCTCTTGGTACATGAGTTTTGGGGGCTCCTTCGGCTGCAGCTGACTGACAAACGCGATGTAGTTGAACCCGACGTCGTTACAGAAGATGGCCTCAATGGCAGCCAGTTCAGCCTCTGTGGCATTCAGGTCCAACATCCTCAAACACTGGCGGAACTGGGTACGCGTCACGTGGCCATTGTTGTGTCTGGATATAAAGAAAATATCTTTGTATTTGAATGTGACATCCAGGTATCTGAGAATACCATTTCAGAAGTAAATTAAAACATTAAAGCCCTATCTAGTTAATGACAGCATCATATACACATGATTACTATCTGAACAGCTGTCTCCCCAAGGAAGATACTGAACAACAGTTGTTAATAGCTGTCTCCTCAGTAATAGAACTGTACAGCTGTTGTGTATGCCTCTCCAGTGACAGATAACTGTACAGTTGCATCTTCAATGACATATACCTGTACATCTGCCTCCTGAGTGACATGTAACTGTACAGCTGTTGTATATGCCTCCCAAAGAGAAATAACTAACTGTACAGCTGCCTCCCCTAAGAGAGATAACTGTACAGCTACCTCCCCAGTGACACATAACTGTATAGCTGCTTCATCAGTGACAGGTAATTGTACAGCTGTCTCCTCAAAGAAATAACTGTACAGCTGCCTCCCCAGTGACAGGTAACTTGTACAGCTGCCTCCTCAGTGACAGATAACTGTACAGCTGCTTCTTTAGTGACAGATAACTGTACAGCTGTCTCCCCAGTGACAGGTGACTGTACAACTACCTCCCCAGTGACAGATAACTGTACAGCTGCCTCCTCAAAGAGAGAGAACTGTACAGTTCCCACCCCCCCAGTGACAGATAACTGTACAGTTGCCTCCCCATTGACAGATAACTGTACAGCTGCCTTCCCACTGACAGGTAACTAACTGTACAGCTGCCTCCTCAGAGAGATATATATGTACAGCTCACTCCTCAAAGAGAGAGAACTGTACAGCTGCCTCCTCAAAGAGAGATATCTGTACAACTGAACATGGCGTATGCCTGACCTGTCGAAGTCCTGGAAGACGGGTTCAATGAGCACCCTGCGCTGTTCGACGCGCTGCCGCAACCGGTCCATCGTCTTGTTGAACAGGTCCGAGTGCTCCGCGCTGGCCAGCTCCACACGCACCGTGCCCGGCTTCGGGACCACAAACATCTTGGATGGGGGAACGCGGTATGTGGGGTCTTTCTCCAGGTTATGCTCGGTGAACACTGCAAATAGGTGGTGCGTCTCATTAATCACTACCTTTTGAATATTTATTCTGCCATTAGCTCAAGAATAGAGGAACATAATTGTAAAAAATATATAACAACAAACCAAAATATATGACAATTGTTCATTTATATCACTATTTTGCATAAGATTTTATTTCGATACACTAAATAACACATGCACAGACAGGCAGGGTATATTTTGTTTTAAGCAATTTGATCAGCAAGTAATAATTTATGGAATATTTATTAGCAATTAACATTAAACTATTCAGAATTGTGTAACAATTTATTAAATTTGTGTAGCATATAGCAATGTAATACCAAACATATTGGACCTTGACACCTCTCTCAAACATAAACATGAATAACAAAAACACACACATACTATCAAACGCCACCCTTAGGTAAAACAACATCACAAATGGTACCCTCGTGTTAGAAACATGACAAATGGACATACCACTCTCGATGTCTCTAATGAAGCGTGCATACAGCACATTGTCGGGCTTGCTGGGATCCTGGTAGCATTCACACAGCATGCGGTGCTGGCCGTCGGTCAGGTCGTGCCAGCCCAGCTTGCTAAGTCCCATCAGACTGAGTCCGCGGCGGAACTGCGACTTGGTGATGGAGCCACTGCGCAGAGGGTCAAAGTCCTCCATGTACTCACCCAGCTGAAGGTCAAAACAGGAAATATAAATATTTGATAATTTCTAAATACCATGCCTAGTAAGCATATTCTACATAATCCAAAGAGTTTAAAATACAAACCATATACAAGTACACCTGTAAAGGGTTGAAATTTCTCACGTTAAAATGTGGATTTAGTTTTATATGATATTTTAAACATTGATTTTCAGGTTACATAGTTCATACACTGAACAGATCACTCTTTAGTATCAACTACAATAGTTTTACAATGTTGGCTAACAGATGTATAATTTGAACAGTGAAAAGGATATAAAACTCTGCTACTCTGTAAACCTTTGACTAATCAAGATATTCACATGCCACTACTCCAGATTCTGGCTCTCACCATTAACTAGTCTACTCACTCACCCTGATTCTGTTGGTGAGCACGATGTGTCTGATCTGCGCCATCAGCTCGTCAAAGGTGATTTCCGGCTCTGGTGGGACTCTCTCCGGCACAGGGCTTTTGGTGCGGTGTACATCCTGCAGACTGACTTCGTCCAGTGTGTGGGCAACAAACTCTGAAAGTCATGTTCCATTTTATAATAATTAAAAATAAAGTAGTACAATTTTAAATCAGCAATAATGTCACGTAAAGACATTTTAATGTGGGATTTGGAACCCATCATCATAATTTAAATAATGAAGGATGGAAGGAAGGAAATGTTTATTTAATGACACTCTCAACACATTGGTGTACGGTTATATGGCGTCGGACATACAGTAAACAACCATTTTGACAGGTAGAAAGGAAACCCACTGCTGCAACATAGGGTACTCTTAACGATCAGCAGCAAGGGACTTTTATATGCACCATTCCACAGACAGGACTGCACATACCATGGCCTTTGATAACCAGTTGTGGAGCACTGGTTGGAGCAAGAAATAGCCCACCATGTGGGATCGATCTGACAAATGGAATCATTGCATCAGATATCTTAAAATATCAGACAAATAAAACATATCTCTGCAAAAAGCAGAGTAGAAGGGTTCTTAGGACAATGCTGTAAGTTCTTCCTTTAACACGTTGACTGTCATTAAATAAAAGGGCAGTTTATCACATGTGCCACCTTTCAAATCCATTTTTGGACCTCAGATATAATGAAGCTAACTAATTAAATATAACCAAGCTAATTAACAATTCCTCTCCTGTTATTAAGCTATACATCCACCAATAATCTAAAATACATCACTAATTAAGACGTCAAATAACTACAAACCTTGGTCGACTGCTTGCACGAACAGTGGATAGTTGATGTCGCCAGTTGCCGGGTCCTCGAACTTGCGACACAGCAACTCGAGATCAGTCGCATTCACATTCAGACTCAGGAAGTGAAGAATCCGGGCGAACTGGGTCCTGGTTACAACTCTTGTGTAAGCAATCCCCTGAAAACCGCAAACAATTACTTCATTGAGGAGTCTTTATCAGATATTTTTTAAGCTTCAGAATTCCCATTGTGATAAAGTCAAATCTATATCTTTGCCTCACACCAATAGCTAATTCATTATTTCATGTCAGGTGGATCATTCATTTAGTAATGCATTCACTTAACAAGCGTTAAACTACAGATCTTCTGTACGAGTCCAGCAATTTAGTAACTAAGTCATTGGTAATATAGTAGTTCCTGACCAGCTATGGTACAACTAGTAATATTAATTCATAGAAAGATATTAGCAACAAAAGATATTTTTAAAAGGATCTCATGAATTGAGAACATCTGAACATCTGACAGTTTTTGGTGTATGTGGTGTAGATTAAGCAAAAGATTTCAGCTAAACTAAATCTCTATCAAACTGAAAACTAAAGTCCATGTATATTGATGAGAAAGGAAATGTTTATATAGCGACGCATGCAACACATTCGTGTATGGTTATATGGCATCAGGAATATGGTTAAGGACCATGTAGATAGTTAGAGAGGAAACCTGCTGCCGCCACTTCATGGGCTACTCTTTCCAATTAACAGCAAAGGATCTTTTATATGCACTATCCCATAGACAGGATAGCACATACCATGACCTTTGATATACCAGCCATGGGACACTGGCTGGAACGGGGTAACAATACAGTAGGCCTAAATAAAAAAAAGGTTTTTGAGTGCATTATTAAATAAAACACTTGTCTCTCTCTTGTATTAGACAAGAGATTTTGTCTGATGACATGTAACTGTAAATAAAACAATGTTTTGAATTCAGCAGTAACTTATGAAATAAAACACTTCTCTCTCTCTTGTAATTAACAGAGGTTCACTCTGGAATGCCTAAGTGGGTCACACCAGTTACACCACAGCCTGAATGTTCCGACTCCAAACTTAAAGCTTTGATTGATACCGATTTATTAATTGTTGCTCCAGAAAAGAAAAAAGTTGATGGTACGTTTTGTTTTGTCTTCTCTATATTTTAAGTGGATCACAGTGAAAAATGTATTGCTCGTTGACGAAATGACAAAACCTCATAAATACACCTCTTTTTTCTTTTTGTACTTTACGGGAAAACAGGGACAGGGAAACTCATTTACGTGTCTATATCCACTTAAGGTTCAGACACGCCCGCTCGCGGGCACAGTCTGTGGCAGGGCCAGTGACTGTGTGATGCAGGAGGAAAAGAACTGGTCAATTTTGGCAGGAAAACAACAACAACAACAACAACAATAATACTGAATATTTTTTAGAAATATACAACATAGTCATTATACGATTATTTGTCATGTGACAGTCAACCACTTTCTGATAGGCTGGTAGTTTCAATATTTTGACAGAAGCACATTATTAACCTTGTAAATTTTAAAATGTCAAAATGTGTAGTTAAGACCTTTGTCATTTTGCCGATGTACTGAAAATTGAAGAGTAGCCTACGTTTCCTCACTGTCATAATGGTCTGAACTATGTTTGTGTCATATTACAATTACCTTGCACATTGTCCATTTGTAGGTGGGGTTTTTTCAGGGTTTTTTCATGTACCTGTTCCTCATCTCATAACCCAGGAACACTGAAAATATACTAGTTGTATTTTACTGTATTGTATAAATGGAAAGTGTATTCTATGCGTTAACAAACATCAATATGGTATTGCCAGACACATTTTTAGTACATCAACCCACAATAAACCAAATAACTTTGTTTTCTGATTTATAGACTTGCCAAAGCTCAATTGTCAGTATTTTATGTAATATATCATTAATATGTGAAATACAGAGGTTATATAGATGGTTATGCAAGTTAAATTTAGGGACAAATCAAATATTTATAGCTTTGAAGTAATACTTAAATAGATCGAAGTTTTTCGACAATATGCCTTTATTTCTGCTTGTATATTTTCAGTGTTCCTGGGTTATGAGATGAGGAACAGGTACATGGTGAAAAATAGACTAGGACATGATTTGTATTTTGTTGAAGAAGGTAAGAAGGGACAGAGAGTAACAATATATTTAATAATATGAGTAATGTCATGAATATATACATCATGTGAAACTTAAATTATAGATGATGATGAAGCAATAAAAATTAGATAAGCATTTTTTATTAAAGATTTGATAGCTGATGAAAATCAGTTGCTGACAATTAGTGACATCCTGGTTATTTTACAAGTTACAAATTTTACCTTTGTAAAGGGTATTAAGGAACATTTAGGTCTTTTTTGCATTTTAGTTAGTGGAATTTTGGGGTTAGTTAGCTATTAGTTACATTTTAGTATTAAATGATTCAGAAAATGTGCCAATTGTGTCATTAAAATATCTCTCTCGGTCTCTCTCTGAAATTTATGTAGCAAATGACAACACGATACTGAACAAAATGGTCCACAGGTGCAATGTGGACCAGAGACACAAAACATACTCACTGATAAAATATGTTATGTGCATTATTAAATAAATAAGCCTTCATCATAGCACTCTTATTCAAGTCAGTGCTCCTCAACTGGTATAAACAGCCAATATATGTGGTGTTCTGTTTGGAATGGTATAAATAAAAGATACCTTGCTGCTATTAAAGAGAGCCTATGTTTCCTATCATCAGAATATATTGGATGCCATATAACCATAGAGCATAAATTAAAAAAAAATTAAAAAAAAAAAAAAATCTTGCATCATCGCCAATAATTATAATTAGCTATTCATGTGGTTACTCTTTCCAGTTAGCAACATTCAGGATACTATAATTATTACAGCCTTTGTTATAACAATTATTTTGATCTCTGGATAGAACTAGAAATATTTAAATAGGACCACAAGCAGGGTTCGACATTAAGGCACAATCTAATGACATTGTCTAGTAAACAGAGGGTTCGGTCTAGTTATAAATGTTTCTTACTCGCCCGACTGGTCGTGTTGACAATTTATTAGCAATATATTAATTTGCCATTTAGTGATTCTGCAAACATTAATATTTTTCCTTCTCACGCATTAGTGGATTTAATATATACATATATGTTCCAAGGTTCTATAATTAGATGTGATGCAATGAGCTATGAATAGGCCCTAACTAATATTGTTTTATTCAAGTAATTACATTTGTTAATCATCATCTATTTTCTTGATTTAATAATTGTGCAATATGATGCAAAATTTTACAAAATTGGCCCTGATTAAAGGTATATTTTGTCATTGAAAGTTTTGGTCTAGTTGATATTGTGTCAGGTCTAATAAGATATAAGACACACTAGACCACTGGTCTAGTGATAAAATTAGTTAATGTCGAACCCTGACATGGTAAAATCATTCCAAAGACCCACTGCTCCATATGCTGGTGCTCTACCACTGGATTACATTAACACTGTTGTTAAATGAAATACATTTTCAGAAGTATATCATTTCTTAGGGTTATGTTTGTTACAGAGGGCAACCTTCTAGACAGACAGTTATTTGGCAGTTATCGGACGATTGATCTGAGAATTTTTGACAAAAATAAACAAGATGTTATTTATCTACATCGTCTGTGTAGATGCACTCTCTGCTGTTTTCCATGCTGTCTACAGGTTGGTAGATTTTCTAAACGTTATCATCATCTCAGAACGAAAAGGTCGTAATTAAAAAAAAATATTATCGTCATTTCAGAATGCAAAGGTTAAGTGACATTTTCATGTTTTTAAGAAAATGATAAAAGTATGTGTCACTCCTTATGAAAAATCAGGGTATGAGTTTACAAGAGAAACATATAATCTATAATTCATGTGGTAAACCCAGACTCCCAATGTTCCAAAAAGGAATGTCACATATTTTTCTTGGTTTCTCAAAAACATTAATTTGATGCATGATCAATATCAAATCCATCCTTTAAAGATATATATATATATATTTTAAATTTATATGTTATAGCATGTAAATAAAAATGTATTGTGTTAATTATGAAGCATCGGTGAAAATGGGTTGTTTGTTAATTTGGAAATTTAATGTTAAATATGAAATAATTAAAATTACATTTTAACACTGGTGATTAATACATGTACTATATACCTGCATTACACTTGTTAGCCTTTGCTATCAAGGGATATCATCTAACGCTAAATGCAAATTTTGCCATTTTGTTCAAGTGAGACAAGTCCCCCGTGAAAGAACGTATGCTAACATACAGCATTTGTATGTGACCTAGACAGTAGTGTAATGAGTTTGGTGTTATTGCATGCTAATTAGAAATAACATGACTGGATCATCTTTTCTAAATATTCTTGATATAGTAGCTTTAATATTAAAAAACAAATCCTCTTTATTTTTGTTAATTTAAAGAAAATGGTAGTGGAGTCACCTCCAGGCAATGCTATAGGTTACATACTGCAGAGCTGGACAGCATATCACCCAAATTTCACCGTCAAGGACAGTAGTAAGAAGAAGGTATTCACCATCAAAAGCATCACCAGTCAGTGGAGATTGTGCGGAAGAGTTCGATACATGGTAAATACTGTAAATTGTATATAAAATACACAAGGTTAAAAAAGAACACTAATTAATAGAACATAATAAGACAAATGTTGAATTTTCAACTCAAAAGTCTTCAGCGGGACAACAAAGACAAAACAAAATGCACAAGAGCAAACTAATTTTTTATATTTCAAGCCTTCTCACAATCACAAGAGGGAAAATACTTTCTTCTTGTGACAGAAGGCTTGAGGTAATATTGTACCAAATCACGTGACTGGCAGGTCAAAGTTGAAGGTGTACCGTCAAAATTATAAGGACAAAATGCAACTACAGCTGTGACTGGTGGATACATGTCAGTTTATTCATTTGTCTAATTAGTATGACATCCTCCCAGTCAGTCTGTCACGTTTTATTAATTGAACAATTATTACACAGGTGACACTTGGTAGTTGTTGATTCCAGGGGTGGCAGTAAAAAATGCACCAACATTTTGTGTGAACTGGACGGTTGCCACTGTAAACTTCCTGTAAGTTCATAAAATGCCATGTGACCCCATATTCTCTTTGCATATTA
>JAUTBW010094336.1:0-10202 GCA_032361425.1 Peltospira smaragdina | reverse complement strand
CTTTACCATATGTCTGACGCCATATAGCCGTACACCAATGTGTTGAGTGCGTCGTTAAATAAACATTTCCTTCCTTTCTTCCTTTTTAACATTGGTGTAGTTTGGTGGATATAGTTTTACTCATCAGTTGGAAAGGTTTCTTTTTATTGCCGCTGTTTTGTGTAGCTGATGACAGCTTGAAAATTTTACTTTGATGTTATAATTACAGGTCACGAAAATTATTAGATGTAAATTTCACAGGGTGGGCGGGGTAAACTTATTTTACATACACATTCAGAGCAAGCTGTTGTAGTGCACTTCTGTCCAGGCCACACAACCCACACACCTAAGTTGTCTGTTCAGAACATGAGGTTAGTAATTAGTAATAACCGTGTTAGAGGTTAGTTAGAAAGAAGAGGGTATAGTGGCCTTATACCTACCTATTGAGTAATTAGAAACTTGATCTGGATGGGAGCCGTTATTGGTATACAAACCCAGCACCTACCAGATTGTTTTTTTAGACCGATGATGTAGATCACTATGCCATCAAGGCCAGTATTACCAGTCATTAATTCTAGATCATGGTCAACAGAAAAGAGTCCAGTACTAGTTGCTCCCAGCTGCTACGTACAAACATTAAATGATAGAATATAGGCCTATAGAGGACATTATATGAGTGTCCATGACAGATGATATTTACGACATGAGTTCCTAAATTATCAATGTCATAATTTAGGCATGAGTTTTGTAAACATTGTTTTGTCATGGACATGAATTTAATATTCTATATATTACCGTAAAATTGGCCTGCCAGTTAAATATTCCAGCTAATGTTTACAACTTTTATAAACTGCAAAAATGTTCTGAATGCTGTGTCGTCAGAATTATGTAATTACCAGCCAGTCAGAATGAGGTGTACTCTAATGACGGCCAATCATTCCTAGAGGACATACAATTTTGTTATTAACCATGAGGGAAATCATACAATAAACATGTCCCTCATTATGTGTTACCTTGTAATAACAAGTTTACTAAGTATTTTTGTTTAAACATTCTGATTAGTAAGATAGTTGTGCTGGTTAAATGATTTAGAATTGAGTAGCTATCTTTTAAAATTATTTATTTTTTATGCAAACAGTGACGTTGTGCTAAACAAATGTTCTATGTAGACATGTAGTTACATCCAGTCCATAGGTTCCATATTATGTGTGAAGGAATCACAAGCAGACCATCACCAGAGCCTATATAATTTTTAGGAGATAACCACATGGAGTTTTGAGATTTGCGGGTGTTATTAGTTATTTGAGCCCGCAAATGTTATTTTTAACCGAAGGCGTTAGCCTGAGGCTAAAAATGTAAACATTGTAAACTGAATCGTGTTTTTACAGAACCAATTTTATATTTGGTATTTCTTGAAAAGAATACGTAGTTACAATCTAACTCTATACCCTTGAATCGCCAACTTTGCCTGTTCCATTCCAAATGACGTCATTAGCTTTCCGGTGTTTATTAAGTATTTGAGCCCGGAAATTCTACGAAATTAACCAATCATAATACAGAACGTACATGCTATCAGTTTACAATATAGATTTGAGTAGACTACAAAACGATGTTAACATTTGTGGTCAAATAGTTTGAACCCACTTGAGACTCACGAGTCTACCTGCATCAAACACTCTCACAGATTATTATTCATTAGAATACAATATTTCTTTCTAATTGAAAAAGAAAATGCAATGTGCAACTTCAGAACTAGCTGACATGGGCAGGAAGTCTGGCATGACAAATCCCCTCGTCTATGACACTGACAGGGTGTAAAGAAAGGTTTGGAGAGGATTTAGAGTGGCTTCTCGTATTAGTCTTTCATCATGACCATAAGAACTGGGAGAGGACAAGGGGCACGTGCCACTCCCAGTTTTTTTTGGTTTTTTGGTTTGAGTCAGGGAGAGTTGGCAGCTCTTGACAGTCAATGCCTCCACTTTCACAGACGTATCTGTTGTGCTGTACATGACTTACGTTTGATAAAGAAAAACAAAACTTAGTGGCTACTTGTTAGGGATCGATCTTAGATTGACCTCATGACAGGCGGACATGTAGACCTACACCACCAGGATATCAAGACGCCCGTGCATTGGCAAAAACAATGGCCAATAGGCTGGTAAGTAGTGGATTCACACCTTGATACTAACTTCATCCCAATTCGGTTTGTACAGCTCCGGTAGTTAGGTTTAAACAACTGAACCCTCTTCTGTCTCATTAACAAGTAACGGATTAACTATTAACTCAGTTGCCCTAAACTGACAGACATGCAAGACAGCTGAAGTCTGAAATTTCTGTTTGAAAAGTATCAACTAGAACAATTTAAATCATCAGCCACATGGTTAATATAGCAGTTGATAGGACCTATATTAACAAAAAAGATCTGTACATCTTAATTCTTTACTAATGGAAAAAAAACAAAAAACAACACGACATATAAAAATAGTGTTTTATTTGAATTTGTTCAAAAGCAAGATAAAACATTAATTCAAATTAATGACACATGATCAAGTAATGAGATATACATTTAGATATTATCTGATGATGCACTTAACACTTCTAGTAACTATTACTCATATTATTGTTTAACATACGGAACACTTATGCATCAATTTTTTTACAAAGATATAAATTAAAACTGACAATGGGAAATAAATTGGATATTAAACGTGCTTTCATTTCTTGTTGTGTATGTCGTTAAAGCTTACGACAACTGAACATTATTTCACTTGTGACATAAACAAGACAAAAGATGGAAGCTTATTTAATATCCTATAAATCTGCAATGAAATGGTTTTAAGATACAATAAACTGCTTTATTATGAACTGATTTTCAACCAACCACAGTACAGACCGATGCTTGAACTGTCTGAATATATACGATTATATGATATAATGGCTGTCACACATACACCAAAACTGGAAGAATCATTAATACTGGAAACAGTGCATGTGTGTTTACACACACATTATTTACTAAATGGAAATATATCAAGAGAGATATGTACTTGTAATAATCACACACATGATTAAACATTGAAAACAATATTGCACACAGGGTGAAGTCACAATGAAAGTGCAATTTTACAAATGTATAGTTGCTCATAGTACCTTACTGACGGTCAATGTCACATTACTGTAATATGGATGTTGTTGGGATGAAAACATAGCCATGTTTAAAATGAATAGTTATGTATTTATTGAACACAACACAACTGTACTGCAGTCACATTATTGTTGACCACTGGTACAAGAAAATACCACTGCTGCTCTTTGCTGTGAACAATCTAAAACTGACTGTGTATCAGTTTATACCACAGGGCAAGTCTATGTTCCCTGCGAATACATGCTGTAAAGAAATATCATCTGTTGGTGGCAGGTGACGTTGTCCAGTCACTGAACAGATGTCGAATAGACCTCAAACCCGCGATGATTGGACTCTGCAAAATAACAAACCTCCATTAAGAGATGAAAATAATGTAATAACAACATAGCTATAACTCAAAATTAAACCAAGTTGTCAAGAATATGCAATGAAACACCACACATGTTCAGTAAATATTAATAAAATACATGTTCTAAAACAATATATATAAAAAATAAAGTGTTACTGGACAAAAGGCCATTAAAAAACTTCTGGTTCTACTAATGAAAAGTACTAATTTAAATCAGTGCAATAAACCCTAAGATAAACACTGTGTTTGACACACTGATCAATACATTTTATTTACTGCTTATATCACTATCAAAAATATTTTGATTGCCCACTCACTTCATATATAATGTTCATCATATTAATAGTTAATACTCTTGGCTGTATATATCCACACCCACCTCTTTGAGTGACTTTGAGAAGCTGATATTACTGGAATTCAGTAGTCTGGGTGCCAATATCTTCACAACCAGCAACCAGCCAGGATGTTCCATTTTGTCAGATCCACCATCTTGTTCTGCAGATGTCCCGGACATACTTTCCTGCACCACGTTTATCTTTCCCTTTGTCTCGCCCCGCTTCGTGGGATTTGATGAGTCTGGGGTCATTGATATCCATGGACACCAGTTTCTGTGTTCGGATATTGGATCAAACTCAATTTTTGTTTGCTGAGAAGAACAAATAATAAAACTGGTTTTATATGGTTATTTATTTAATTATATATTAACACATTTTAATTAATGGATATATCAGTAAATAAATATTTTTATGAGAAAACCTCAAGTGAATGCCACATTTTCAGTCTTTCTTCAAACCAAATGTAATTTAAAAATAGAATCAATACCAAAAACGCAATACAAAATACAAAGCAGTTGTTGTTTTTGTTGTGGTTTTTTTCTAGTCTGTATAAGCTGTTAGCATAAAGTTATCACATATTTAATTAACTAGACAAGTGCTATTATCACTGTGACCTATTAACATGTTATTAAATGTATGCTGAACACAGGATGTTCTTGTAAAATATCTTACAATTTTCTGCCTCTTTGCTGCTGGCTCATCTCCACTTCCATCTTCATCTCCATGACTATGACCTGCATCTTGACCTGGAGCAATGGCCTTGAAGTTCCACAATCCAACATGGCGCCGACAATGACTACATATGATGACATCGGACTTTCCACTGAAATTGCATTTTTTAAAGTACAAGCTAGGAAATTAAAGATTCAGCGATAATAATAACTGTTATTTATTTATGTATTTATATATATATATATATATATATATATATAAACTCAATTTTTAAAAACATTTATAACATCAGTGTTAGAAATATAAAGCAGCTCACTGGTGGAGATCTATCTCAAATGGACTGCATATTACGCCATTGTGTTGTGACAGCCCCTCATAGATAATCAACAAGAAACAACTAAACAATATATTAGCACTGATTTTATATCAATGTACTCATTTTGGATTTAACCATCTATTTGCACCATTATACATTTTTTATTACTGTTGATATCCTATTGGGGTTCTAGAATGATTTCTACATTTTACTTGCTGTAAAAGCAGTAAGTATAAACATTCACTTGCCATGTTTATAATTCACTGTAAGATTTGCAATTAATTAGTGGCTCAGGTCGCAAAATTACTTACTATGGACATCAGTCACCACATTCTAAAACCCTGTCTTAAACATGATAGAAGTTTAATTTCCAGTTTTAGACACATTAGTAAACAGCATCAGAATACCTGTGGGAGAACACAAAGCAAGTATGGAAGCCGTAAGATCTATCACTCTGGCTCACGTGTACAAGATTGATGTGAAAATAGTTAAAGTCACATACTCCTAGTCCAGTGGTAAAAAGCAAGTCAATTTTTGCTATGTTGAGTTAAATATCCTGCCTGCAGTTGGCAGGTTAAACAAGAAGTGATAGTCACCTGCCAGTCCAGCCAGTAACAGCAAGAACAACTGCAGCTTTCACTGGCTCTGTGTCCAGCTTCTCGGTGTGGTAGGCAAACTGTGCACTGCGGTTACTGCAGAAATTCTGAAGAAAAAAAGTAAATATGAATTAATTAATTAGCTGTCAAGTAATTATTTTTAATTAAAATATTTTTGATGCCAATATAACCATTTAATACAATGTGTTGAATACATTGTTAAATAAAAAAATTTAATTTAATAAAAATTGCTTAGTTGTCAAGATGTTTTTGATTACAGTACCCAAAACAATTTATAACAAGCATACTCAAGAATGTCCTTAATTGCTAGAACACACATAAACTAATCATACTCACCCATTTCTGCAGACTCTCATAACTAATATGTGGTAAACTGTCAGTCATTTTTTTCAACTGGTTAAGCCTTTCTCTGAATTCAGTCCGAATTGCTTTCTGGTCATAATGAGGAATCTGTTTGTAGGAATCTACAAAAAAAGAGAGAATATTGTAAATCATAAAATACTGCTGACCTTAATATTTAGTGAATTAGCTACTTTAAATGGAATGTGCTGATGACCTAAAAATGTGATGTTAGTATATCAATCATTAAAAACTATCAGTCTGTATTTGTATCGCAAATGATAGTATAGAGGTTTGTGGTTACATCTATAGTTTTTGCTATTTAATTAAAATATTCACAAATAAAATATATTTCGTGGATTTTCTGTTTTACAGAGTAGTTTAAATAAAGAGAGAAAAAGAAATTCATCAAATATAGGACAACGGTATGCATACTTGAACATGTTTTTAAAAACCGGGTACATTTAAAATATAAAAAAAACTGGATTAGAATAGCTGTTATTTAATAGCAATTTGCAATATGACACCAAACAAATTGGATGCTGTATAAGTGCACAATTTTAATTAGCTTTTTTAATAATATAACACCAACAGCGCAAGTGTGACTGATGTTATTATAATGGCTGAAGAACTGATATGTGTAGCAAATGTGATAATTGAACTAAATCAGTACCATTGAATAGGATTAAAAAAGATAAAGGAGTTGTATTGGTAATATGTTCAGCATCATTCTTCTCTAAGAAATTTTATTAACTGTAAGGCTTTAAACTTGATTACATGGAACATAAATCACAATAGTGCCATATTAAAAACAATGAACACCAACAGTGTTTGTTGTAAATTTTAACAACTGTTTGCAGCCAGTTCTGCACAGGTGGTGAATGGATTAAGGGTTCTAAATGATTACATATTAAAAGCATTTAATGAACTACAGCTTTAAAAGATGTAGATCTATCATAAAAAAACAATAGCGAATGACTAACCTGAGGATGGGTTTGAAGACCAAGAACAGGATTTCGCATGACTTGATGTTAAGTTATTCTTCAAAGTCTCACAGCTTTCTTTGTCTGAATAACAGTAAGTTACTAACAGACATTAATACAAGATTTGCCTGTTGGTCAATTCCCA
Source organism: Peltospira smaragdina (assembly GCA_032361425.1). Classification (NCBI taxonomy): domain Eukaryota; kingdom Metazoa; phylum Mollusca; class Gastropoda; order Neomphalida; family Peltospiridae; genus Peltospira; species Peltospira smaragdina. The sequence goes on along the minus strand of JAUTBW010094336.1, from coordinate 3,322 downwards.
ACGTATAAACGTTAATAAATATTGTAAATTTTTCTTCTTCAAATTAACAATGGCATAGTGACTATCTACTATCACACCAATGAAATTTAAAAAATACATGACAAAATAACATACAAACAATCAAAAACATAGCAAATATGAATTCGCAAATAAGTTTCTTTGGTAGGATGAAAGGTAATGTTAGTTAAGTTTAAAATACATCCAGAGGACTTTGTTGATCATGAGGATTTAGATACATTTCATTATTTGCCTCATAGTCCTAGAGGAGTTAATACAAAAAACATATTAATGAGCTCCACACATTTTTATTAAGTTATATTATATATGTCAGAAAATATTTTAATTAATGCCTCATCAACAGCGGTTGATTTCAGATCAACAGCATGTCAGACTGGTGCTTTCACCACAGGCACTGTAAACCCAGAAAACCCCAGCTCCTCTTCACTCACCAGTGTGCAAAACTACGTAAGCAGGAGAGCAATGAAATGACAGTACCATTACATCCTGCTTCATCAGTACTAGATATACAGACTCGGCTGAAAAGATGTTCTCATGATCTACCTATAGCATATAATCAAACTGAACAGTATGAATGCCTAAATCCCAGTGATTTTATCCTAGTTTTTGTGGTTGCTACAAGTCAGTGCAGTAATAATAATTTTCTATTTATTTAACAGCACACTCAACACATTTTTATTAACTGTTATATTAGTTTCGTAAACATTTTAATTAGAAAAAAAAACAATTAGCAATTCGTCACATAATGAGAACACCCTATATCATACGCATCCATGATATAGCTCTTGTACTCACACGCGTCATCGTCGACTGGGGGCAGGTCTGCATGTAACAAAGCCTTACAGCCAATACACTGCAGAATGTCCCTCTCTGTGTTCTCCCACCCAAACTGTGCACACACCAGGGGAGACAGCTCTACAGGTTTGGCAAACCAGGTCAAGGGCTGATACGGGTTAAGGAAACAAACACTATAATATATAACATCTACCTACTTATTTATTATTTTTGGATGATGCACTAAACACATTATTACTGGCACCACTGGTAAAATGTTATGCCAATAAAGGATACAGAGTAAGTTTCAATTCTGTTGAAATATGCTTCTTTGCTGCGAAGCTCCAGTGAAGTTTTCTTTGGAGTACTTTCTTCTGAAGCCAAAACTTGCTGAATTTCTTCTCCATTTTCAATGTCTCTACAAAATAAAATACACAAAAAGCATTATTGGTTATTTCTATTAAAAGAAATTAAGACTCATCACGGTATGAATTTAAAAAAAAACATGCACAAACTGTGTGCATCAGCATTAGGTCATTCTGATTGTATACATGAACAAGTTTACAGCTATTCCAACTGAAAAATACTTCATTTGCACTTATATTTGATTGATATTACTGAAAAGTAATGTCAGCAATGTTAAAGACCTACTGTTTATTTTTATATATGGCAGACATAAAATGTAGAATAATGTGTGCACAAAAATTAATCAAAAACATTAATTTTCACAAGGTAATTGTCAAGTATTTAATTGTCAACTTAAATTAATGTAATTATATTATTTTCTTCATTTGTTTCCTTTAAATCTATAGTTTTAACTAAACGCTATGCACTTGGAATGAATATTGTTTTCAATCCATTTTTGTACATATTTTTATTTCCACAATGTATATATTGCTATATATATGTGAAAACGCAAATTGGGTCATGACATGACACGTTTTCCCACCGAGTTCTCAATGGACTTTCTCCATTGGGAGTCATATAAACTTTTGAAAGAAATTTTGGAGTCACAAAATTGTATTTTAAGGTAAAAGTAAATACCATCTAAATTCAATGCTTCAAAAGACACAATTCAAAGGTCATTGAGATCTCTGTTTCCAGCAATATAAAATAAATATAAACATAATTTTAAGTATTTTTTTTGTTAGATTAACTCAAAACCTCTTTATGTACATGATCAGAATGACCAAATTGCTGATTCATGGTTTGCACGTTACTAAATCAGGTGAAATTAATTATTTCTTAAGTAATTGCAGCTAAATTTGCTATAGGAATTTTTTTATCTCTCAGAAGATAAACTTTGATATATTGTCAAAGTTTGCCTTGATGAACTAGCAAGTGGTGAGCTCTGTTAGTAACACCTGGTTACTGAAAAATGTAATTAATTGAGGTAAAAGTTAATTCAATCTGCTTTTCCTTTTTCATTTTGTTTTCTAATGCGTGATGGTGAAGATTTATATTTCTGAAACAGAATTACTCTGATATCAAGGTTTGCATGTGCAGATTCATTGTATTATTTTTAGTTTATTATTACTACAGACCTCTCAAGACTCACGGTTTTGCCGTGAGACACAGTTTGCAGCAGATTTCATTCCTACCGACAAGCTATTGGGAAGTTCCAAAACAACAGCAGCAGCAGCATATAATGCAGAGCACAAAGCATAAACTGCATACATGTCCACGTATCAAAGTCATTTTATTTTGATTAATTCTTTGTTATGTATGAATAAGTAAATCTCCAGGTTTTTAGTGAAATCTCCAGGTTTTTAGGCTTCTATGTCCAGGTTTCCTGTGCCTCGAGGTTGACAGGTCTGTAATTTTTAAACAATTAAAATAAAGAAAGAGCCGACTTCAGATTTAGGCTGGGTACTGATTATTACACAATAGGCCTATATCCCTGTCAGTCCGGAAACCGTTACATTAACGAAACAATGGCTGCAATGCAACTAATTATAATTACACAATTAGTTTAATTATTTGAAATATAACCTTATTCAATTAACTACAAAAATCTGTTAATAAAATCTTTAAAACCACAACAGTTCAATCCGCCAACAGATGAAATCCATACGACAGTCAAATGTTTACTTTACAACATCTTGGTCAGAAACCATTACATAGGTAAATTTGTTAACATGTTTACTTCCGGTAGTGCACATTGAAATATTTTGCTGGTGACAAGTACTGATAATTTAGATGTAGGTTGTTACTAATATATTATTTTTAATTGTTGTTACTAAATGAAATAACGATCACGTAAAATGCAATTCCATAATTTTGTTACTGAAATAACATTTTATTGCGGGTTTTTCCTCATTTTATCGGTAGTAAATACGATTCCATGTCGTTTCATACTATATACCTGTTCGCCCGAGTCGTTTAATCCTGTATATTTTTTGGTTGTGTGTATGACGGGAAATGCGTGTGTGTGTTACTGGATAATACAATCGTTTAAAAACAAGAGCTGGGAAGGCAGGACTTGGATTTTACCAGATGACGACACTACTACTAGTGCGTACTACAGAGA
>JAUTBW010094325.1:0-10202 GCA_032361425.1 Peltospira smaragdina | reverse complement strand
AATAGAACATTTCATGTTTTTTATCTCAAATATAATTTATATCTCATCTCGTGAAGTTTGCAATTAAATATCACACTCATCGCACAAGCGCGACTCGTGAGATATAAAAGCAAACTTCACTCGAGATATAAATCGTATTTGAGAAAAAACATCAAATATCCTCTATGTACCAATTGCTGTTTGCACTAACTCTGTGTTGTGAGAGATGTTAGAGTAACGAACTGTTGTGCTGTTTCAGGCAGCAAGCGCTGTTCCACGTGCTGGCGGCCTACTCAGTGTACAACACGGAGGTGGGCTACTGCCAGGGCATGAGCGAGATCGCCGCTCTGCTCCTCATGTACCTCAACGAGGAGGTGGGTGTGACGCAGACTGGCTCATAACTCTGCAGTTTGTAGTCGGATTTGTGTACTGGCACTTAGCACTCATTTTTAAAATGTTGTTGTTGTTGTTATAATCATCATTATCATCATCATCATCATCATGGTTGTTTTTGTTGTATTGCAACTACTATGGCAGCAGTGGGTTTTCTTATGTGTCTGGCTCCATGTAACTAAGTGAAATGTGAGAGTGTTGTTAAATTTAAAAAATCATAATTTAAAAATAATCACTACTACTACTACTACTACTACTACTACTACTGCTACTACAACTATCACCACCACTACTGCTAGTGGTTTGTAGAATACATGTGTGTAAAGACATCTGTTTTTGTTTCTGCATTAATATATTTTATTCTGAAAAATGTATAATTTCAGGAAGCTTTCTGGGGGTTGTCACAGCTATTTATTAATGAAAAACACACAGTCCATGGTAAGTTGTTTAGTTTGCTTTCATTAATATAGGTTCAGTTCAACATAAAATAATATTAGTTATTTATATATTTATAACCATTTGATGTTACATGTTAAATGACACAGTTTGCAAGTAAATTAAAACAGCTGTTACATTTGTATTTGATTTTATAATAAACCTATTTCAGGTACTGTAGTTGTAAAATGATTCTGTATGTGTATGTTGGGTTGTCCATATGTACTGTTGTTCTTTTTGTTTTACCATTACAGACTGTTTAATGATGACCCTTACATGTTGAGTTACTTCTGTATAGTTCTTCTTAACTCAGCCTATAGTGAGTTCTTAATCGTTAACAAAACATTAGTTTAATATTACTTCCCTTTCAGTGGATAACATAATTATTGTTTGCTTGGAAAACAAACCAATACTTGACAATAAATATATTTAAAGTTTTCAGATAGATGCAACTTATTTAAAGCTACTGTGTCAAAAATATTTTTATTATTTAAACATTTAGAAAAGACGATCCAGTCACGTTATGTCTAACTGGTACGCTCCACACAAGGCTCATTACGTACATATTGCTATTTAGGTCACATAATGCTCTATGTTAGTACATGTTCTTTCGTGGGGTGACCTGCCTCGCTTAAATAAAATGGCGAAATTCGAATTTATTGTTTGACGATATCCCTTGATAGCAAAGGCTAACAAGTGTAATTTAGGTACTGTAATGCTTGTATGTTGTATTAGTAACCAGTGTTAAAATATGATAAAATCGACAATGTTCAAAATTGATAGTAGTTATTACCAAAGTTATAAATTGAAATCTTGTTATCATATTTTCATTAGGTTTCTTCATTCCTGGTTTTCCAAAACTGATGCGCTTCCAAGAACATCATGATGTTGTTATTAAGAAGTTCATTTCCAAAACAAGGCGCCATCTGGTTAGTTAGTTATTTGTTAATTTTTTATTTAAAGAAAATATTTATACCAAGTACCAATGTTAGTGTTGTGCTGGTGAATTGGATAGATGTTGGGGGTTTGGGGGGGGGGTTTTTTTTTGCCTTTTTTTTTTTTTTTTTTTTTTTTAACAAAATTACATTTCGAATCGTTAATAAAAAAAATTGGGGGGAGGGTTAATGATTGTTTTAGTCAGTGTGCTTTTAAATTATATTTCATATAACCTTCAGTGTTTTTATTAGTTTTTTCTTTTTTAATGTGTCATGATGTTTTGAATTGTTTTGAACCATTGTTTTCCTTTGCATTGTAGGAGAAGAACGAAATCTACCCAGCCCTGTACACCATCAAGTGGTTTCTGCAGTGCTTCCTCGACAGGGTGATTCTTCCTTTCAGACAATTCACAAATTTACACAGCATTATGTACTGCATAGATGTTTTGCTTGTACAGTTAAACTGCTCCTAGTTCCACCCATTGAGGGTGCCTCGACTCCTAGTGGTGATTGCACCCACATGACACGCGGTCGATCAAAGATGATATCTTGTCACGTGACCAATGGGGGTTTTCTGATTTAAAAACATTTCCAACATCGATATATCCGTTGAATGCATCATTAAAAAAGCAAAAACATCCAGTGTTTTATAACTATTCAGTAAAACTTGGGTTTGTACTGTGTAGGTTGACAATAAGGTTCATCATTTATTACACCCACGTCACATAAGTCTGCGCTGCACAATAGTTTGCTAATTTTTTACGTTATGTTTCCATAAACAAGCGTTTGGGCATGTAAACAAACATGCAAATAGTATTGTTTTAAGTTTTGCAGAAATTATAAAATTAACTAATTTTGATCAAAAAGATATTTGAAAGTGTAATTGTTAATAATTTAAATAATTGCAACACTACATTATTGCATAAATAATACGTTCTTGTAATCATAGCAAAAATACGCTCCGGGCACTTGTCACTGTGTTAAGTAAATTATTCCCATTCAAGAATTTAACATTTCAGCTTACATGAGTTTACAGAAAATTAATATATAAATTATCCAAACAAAATAAAAAGTCAAACTTTACCTTTATAAAAGAAAAACAAGTGGTCTCTTAGTGATCACATGACTCGCTTTAGCTATAGTCTGCTTCTTATAAATTATTAATTATTAATGGTTCATACTTAGTGGTATACAAATAATGTTTACTGTATTTACCTATATTACAAATTGTCATATTTTTATTTACTTTTTTATCATATATTAAAACTGACTTTCGTATTCACATTGTTCACTCGTGTCCAAATGTAAGATTCAAGGACCACCATTTATATGGAACTTATTTATATCATTTTAAAGAATTTAAAACTGATAATTTGCATGAAATATAATGTAAATTGACCTCTTTGATGATAATGTCATAACCTTTAGTACTAGTGTTAACAGAAATGGGTTAAATTATTTTTTTCATTTCTGCTGCGCAGACTTATGTGACATCAAACAGGTTAATGGAAACAGGAAATGTTTTAACATTGAGTTACCTCCCTTCCATTGTTACTTTGGTTTCAGTTCATTGCAATTACATTTTTAATACAACACCACCTTTATCTGTAGTATTTACTACCAAATGTTTACTATAAATAAAAGGCATCATAATAGGATTTAATGCTATTGATTTTTGTTTAAAACTGTGTTTAATCAGGGTTCTAGAATCTCTCTAATTTTACTTTACCTTCAGACCAATGAATTTAACAGCTGACTGGTCGTAGTTAAAATACCATCTAATTTTATACTAATGTGGTGGCCCAAGTAAAAAAAATCAGTGGCCACCATATTGGAGAAGCGCTGGATTAACCTGGTTCTCTGTTTGCAGACCCCGTTCCACCTCACTCTGCGACTGTGGGACATCTGGATGTTGGAAGGTGACCGGGTTCTCACAGCAATGGCCTACTGTATTCTTAAACTCCACAAAAGTGAGCTGGTGAAGCTTCTTATGTAGTTTTTTTTTTTCCAAGGAAATTTTAATTTTGTTTTTTTGCTTTACCCTAATGATTAACTAAGCTTAATGTTTGAAGTTTTAATATTTTCACACATGAATTTTCACAATTATAATATGACAAATTGCAAGTTGTCTATATCTTAACTTAGTAAGTGGTTGTACCTATAACAGGTGAAAATAACCATACAAGAGCTGTAAAACACTGCATTTCAGTCTGTATTTTATGTTATTTGTGCATGAACTTACCTGTTTGTGTTTTTTTCAGGACGTATTCAAAAGATGCATATAGATGATCTTCTGACATTCTTCCAATCCACATTAGAAAAAGACTTTGTTTACGACGATGATTCTGTGATAGAGCAGTTGCAAATTTGCATGGAGGAACTTCGCAAGGGCCGGATGGACCTGCCCCCGAAGCCCCAAGTGAATGAGAGCCCGACACTGCCATTTGGCCTGGACATTCAGCCCAGCCTGGAGCACCTGGTGGGGAAGCGAACGTCTGAGTCTATCGATGACCACTTCCGTCGCCAGTCAGTCCCCCGCTCAGGGGGGAAGGCTGCTTACATGAAGAAGCGACACCTGAATAACTTGAACAGCCCGGATTTGGGTCAGAGTGACACACGGTCGATTCAGTCGAGTCGCCTATCGGAGTACTCAATAGATGAGCCGTCGTCTGCGTACGACACAGCAGCCAACTCGCGACTGTCCCTCGCCGACCACAGTCGCCGCACGTCCACACCCAGCTCCCGGACCTCGTTCGCAGACGCCTCTGACGTTAACAGCCTCAACCTGAAACTCAGCCAGCAGCGGCTTGAGCAGCTTGGTGATGCAGGCCATGACGACTCATTTGACCGCACTGTAGAGTACGACCACATTGACCCACCCCTGGCATCAACGTCACAGTTCCACGCAGTCCCCCCACCCCCCCTGCAGACTGTCAGGGTGCTGAGTGTGCACGTCGAGCCGATGGAGGCCGAGGCAAAGCCACCCTCAGATACGTCTGAGTACGACAATGTGAACGGCATGGACCCTGGCAGCGACGACCGACACGACAGCACCAACACGCTGACACCCACACAATCCAGTTCGTCAGGTGGTCTCGGCAGTGCAAACGAGATGCCCAAGAGCAAATCTGACGGCTTTGTGTCGGTGAGCCACGATAGCGAGATGGTGGTGCTGAATGGGCTGGACGGCAGCATCACGTCACACATGAAGGTGTCGCGCACCGAGGACGAGGTGAACCGGTGCCAGCACTCGGACAGCTCACACCGCCACTACGTCGACCAGCACAATGGCTTCCAGGTGGAGCGGCACTACTCACACCACCTGACACAGTCAACCACCACACACACCAGGACAGTACATACCAAGCAGCACAAGGAAACGGTCTTCTTATGAAACCTCATCTATCTCTTGTTATTCACAAATAAACTACTCATCTATGTTTGAAGTTTTAAATATGTTCATGTAACTGAGAAAGTGAGTGTGAGCACTGAACAAATAACTAAGGTGTTTTTTTATATTGCAATAAGAGTTGTGATGATATTTTAAAATCCACCTTTATTATGTTTATTTATATATAAGTGCTATCGATGTAACATTTCATTAGAGACCTTTACAGGTGTTATTGCGGTGTTCATTGTTAATAAGCTGTGTATATATTTACTGTATATTCATGTAGATATATATAGACTCCATTGAACGAATATTGCGTTTAGTGATACGCTCGAGTTAATTGAACAAAATAGCCATACCAGTAGGTTCATACCAGTATTGTACTGTAGTAGGGCAGTTGTTATTTCTGTTCAGTTGTCAGCATTTATACTGAATATGTTTGTGGTCAATTCCGTTGTGATCAGATTACATCTCATATTTCCTAACCAGTGGTAACTTGTTTATGTCATACCATGTTATATTTTAGTCTGCAGTATAAACCACTTTATATTTTCTGTTTTATTATTGTGTGTTCCTCCTCTGTTTTCACCTTCTTGAATCTTGCTCACAAAACATATACTTAAATATATATTTTTTAAAAACAATCAGGTTATTAAACATTGAAATTTATCCATAGGAAGAACTAAATGCTTGTTTCCTTCTGCTTATGCAGCATGTTAAGACAAACCATTTAGAAAATAGCTTGCAACTTATTTGATATTTTTTTTTTTTTTTTTTTTTTTTTTTTTAAATTTATTAATACTTAAAGGTAACAAAACCTGTCTTAATAATTTTTAAAAAACATTTTGTTTTCTTAAGTATGTAGTAGACCTTTTTTACTTTTTTCATCAACCATAAACCAAACTACCTTTCTCTTATTTCCTTAAGTATAAACCAAATGGCCTAGAAGATACACCAGACTACTATTACAGATTTGGTTACAGATAAACTAGAATACGTATTCTAATCTATATCAGTACCAAACTGCTTTCAAAGTATGTTTAAATAGTGCTCTCCTATGGCAGGGTTCTGTTCATAATTGTGAATATCTGGTTTAGTGGAACATATAAATAAAACGTTTGTGACTTCTCCATCAATATGCTACTGAAGTTATGAGCTGATCATAAACTGTCTAAAATTGTCTATAATTATGATAACCTTAGAAAGATGTAAATATTTATTTATAATTAATCATACATTAAGCTGGTGAATAGGTGGTGATTACTGTAGATCTGCAAACTAACTACTGAATAATGGACTGTATATTTGGAACACGTAACTGTTTGTGAATACACATTTGCTATAGCAATACATCTGGTCGACTGGGCTGTATGGAATAATTGTATATTATTTAATCTTTATCATTACTGGACATTATACATGGCAAAATTATTTGAAAAATTGCCATTATTTTCATCATCATCAATATAACATTCATTTACAATTTTTAATGCATTTTACTGTTGTGTTTTCCTGAGATGATACCTTTTTTTAAAACCAACTAACGGGTTTTTTTTTTTAATGTGACTGTATTCACTGCAGGTATGAAAACAGTGTATTAAAACGTGAATGTTTTATTGTGCTTGGCTATGTTTTAAATGTTCTTGGTGCCAAGTTAATATTCATTACCTGTGTTGTACATTATTTTAGTCACTCTGGTGAAATCGTGACAAAGCCAAAGTCACTGTTTGCCGTAGAGTTTAGCATAATATACTCTCATGTAAACAACTGCCAAGGGGGGGGAAGACTGGAACAGTGTCTGACTCGCTGAAGACATTTACCAGGGTGGTGTAATGAGGAATATAGTGTGCATGTTCGTGTTAGAAAACAGTGGGTGTTTAATGTAAGACTTGATTAGTACATTATTAATAAGTGGCTATTAGGTGCAAGGATGCGAAATAAGTTTCAATATAGTATATATTATATATAGCACAGTACTGACTCAGTAGTGTATGCAGTTGTTTATGTAGTGAACACATTTCAAAGATTACAGTTTTAAATACATGTAATTATAAAATCCTGTGGAAATTATGGAACATTACACATCCAATAGCTACTTTTACTAATAATATTGATGCTCTGATAGTAACAGCAAAAACAAGCCACAAGAATTAAATTCAAGTTAACTTGTTTTTGTATCAGCAGTGACAAAAATAAACAAGAATTTTGTTTTCACAAATAACAAAGTCGAAAATGTGATATGTATAATTACTGAATTTCCGTACAGTAGTATATGAGATTAATTTAAATGTAATGTTTGATGCTTTGCTGGACACATATTTTGGAACTGACTTAGCGCTGTTACATTGTCCCGATTAAATTATCTTGTGACTTCAATGGTTTTGATATTTTATGCTAAGATAGCTTCGAAAAATCATACCAGGATACACCGAGTGCGGTAGTTTATAGAGCATATTAGTGCAGTGAAAAGCAAACCATTCCTTGTTATCAGCCTTTAACAAATTTACACATTTGGTTCATCATTTTAAATTGCTAATACGGTATTTACAAATTTATTTTAGAATAATTGTGCCTCGATAGTACACTGATGGAAGCAGCCGCCTGACATGCGCTTGATTTAAGATTGATCCTTGTCAGTTAACCTCTAGTAATTTGTTTAATAAAAATTATTTCCAGTGCCGATCTATATGATTTATATTAAAGGCGCTTATTGCTCACTTAAAACACAAGTCCATGGGATTCATTGATCATTATTATGTCCAGTGTCATTTAACCGTAAACAATCATAATTAAAATGTGTTGATTACATTGTTAAATAGACATTTCATTCATTCGTCATGTAATTTTAATGTAAGGACAAAAGGGGGGTGGGGGTTGTGTGGTGTGTGTTAAATTTTTATTATTTGTTACATAGTGCAATATATAGTACCAGTGTATTTATTTGTGTTCTCATCGATAGTGTTGTTCTTACAGAAAGGAAGTATTGATATCAGCAGTTCATCACCTGGGGGTCAATACCTGTAGATGGGAAATAAATATATAGGAAAAACTACAGCCAGTTTACATTTTGAAAAAAACAACAAAAACAACAACATATTATATATTTAAATGCTGTGACATTAATACTTAATAAATATTAAGTGGATAATGAAGACTTGTCATTTTGCAGTGCATATAATATTGTGATTCATCTTCCATGCTGAAGCAGTAGTATACATAGATCAACTCCTTGGTGTATTTTGGTTTAGTAGACTGTAGAACTATGCAAAACATTAGCATTTGATGCACATAGCAGTGAACTAGCTTGTTAATAATGTTTTTAACTATGCATGATCTGTTTGTTTTTCGTTAGACTTAACACATTCATACTGTCCCGTACAGAACAGGAGTGGGTTACTTTGGTTGCTGAATATTTATAGTACGGTATGGTAGAAAAATATATGTTTACTGATGTGCAGCAAGTATCTTGTGTTGTGTTCTTTACCATTTCTGTTTGTGTGGTTGGTTTTTAGAATTAAATTCTCCAAACGTCTTCATCCTGAGACTGCTGGTTTTAGGAAAATAACTATGTACAGACTTTATTTATAGTAGGCTTCCTAATCACAGGTTAGATAAACTTCTCAAATTATTGTTGTGGTTGTTTGAATGTCAAAGCTTGATTTAGAAACAAATATAACACAGGGTGCAATGTTTATAACATACCAGTTTTATGGCCTCATCACCCAATCGTTTTCATTATTTGAGTGAAGGTTTTCATTGTATCCCTGGTTTATTCTTATTATGAGTTTTTAAAAGTTGTTCGTATATTTTGATTTGTATTTTAATTTTTAGACCATCTGCCATTGTTTTAAATAATCACCTTCATGTAATCTACTTTTGCAGGAAATAACCTAGTCAAACATAAATAAATACTTCATAGTTGATTTACACATATTATTAGGTAAACTAATCTTGGGTGTAAATGAGGATATAATATTATAATAGTACGAAAAGCCTCTGATAACTAAACGATGGTGGGTATGCAAACTGTCAGATATAAATAAACCAAATCTCTGTAATGGTTGTATGAACGAAACTACAGTTGTAATTTACAGAGATAGGTACCACATAGGAATATCCTTTTCTTTGTGTTTGGTCCCCAACAATGTGAATGACCTAGAATTTAAGGTGTGACCAGAATAGCATTTAAACTTTAATTCTTCATTGTCCAGGAGTGAGCCATCAGTCTGATGGTGATCCCGGTCATTTTCTAGTCTGGAGTATAGGAGGTAGGGCTTACAATAATTCTTGATTTTAAAATTTAATGTACCGCTACCTCACAACAGGATGGGTGGGGTAAGAATAAATAGTTTTCCTTTAAGGCTAATATCTAAATGTTTGTATTTTTCTTGTTATAATAGCAATGTGTTGCGTCATATAGACGGGTTCGGCTGAGCAGCTGTCTGCTGGTCAGAACTGCACGAGATGTTTGAGAATAACCAGCACCAACCAGCTGGTGAGTGCAGCTATCAGACACAACTTTGTATGTTAGCTTGGTTCTGTACATGTCGTTGTTTTTTTGTGTTAATGTCTCGGTGACTGACCAATATATTTCTGTTCATTTGCGTTGATCATATCATTTTCATTTCCGTTCCTGTTATATCATTGGTTTTCTTCTATGACATCACTTGATTTGTAGATTCCCAGCTTCCAGTGTTGTAGTACCTGCGTCAGGTACACTGTGTTTAGCTTCCAATAATTTTATTCCTGTTTTTGTGATTATCCGTTACATAATTCCTCTAACAGTACAATATCCAGTGTATTTACCATTATTACAGAACTGTACCGAACAATAGTAAACATTGTTTTATTCGATTGTACGAGATTAGTATTCACGATCGTATTGTCTTTCTAGCTGGCTGTCGCACTTTGATCGAATTATACACCAGGCAGTAATAAAAACCGTGAATAAGCTATTTGTGATTTTCGTTCTTATTTTTCGTGTGTGTGTGTGTGTGTGTGTGTGTGAGAGAGAGAGAGAGAGAGAGAGAGAGAGAGAGAGAGAGAGAGATCTGTGTTCTGTTGTTTTT
>JAUTBW010094314.1:0-10205 GCA_032361425.1 Peltospira smaragdina | reverse complement strand
TAAATAAATAAATAAATAAATAAATAAATAAATAAATAAATAAATAAATAAATAAAATAAATAAATAAATAAATAAAATAACTTAATAACCAAGATATTTTTAAAATAAATAATAATAATAAATAAATATTACAATGGTAACAGTTTCTCTTATTTTTAAATACATACCACTTGATCATTATCTCTGGCAGTTGCTTGGAAAACACTCTGACCTCCTTTCAAGGTTGATGGGATTACTGTACTGTAAGGAGTGGATTCGAAGTATGGAGCTGTGTTACGGACAACACTCACTAACACCTTAGCCACATTAGATGCATTTTTTGGTGGTATCCCTTTATCTCTCGCTCTTACATCAAACTGAAAATAGTTTATAAAGTATTTATGCTGATACAGTTCTCTTAAAAATTATAGATTCCTAGTTTATATAGTATTTAAAAATAATATATATATTTTAATTTTTATTAAAATGAAATTCAAGGAACTACACCTAAATGTGTTAAATGTTTCTAGAACCTATAAACTTAACATTTCAATTTGTTTTGCATCTATACACTTTAATGCAATTTGATTGAGTCATCTGAACATGTTTTAGTATATATCACAATGAACCAAATATTTTCAAACCTAACTAAATTATGGAGATTGGAAAACAATAACATCTATTTGGATTGCACACTATAATTCTATACATTATATTTAAACTAACTTCTTAATTAATATCATAATGAGGTTTGTCATCTCAAATGAATATACATTGTCAATCGCTAACTAACAATGACTGATCTTACTTGAATGCTTGTCAGACAGGTACTTACATCACTAAGTTATTACACGTTACTGTTTTTAATGAATTACCTCAAACTGACTCAAGTTCTTATCAGGAAAATCCAGCATGGACTGTTTCAGTGATATTTCACCACGACTTTCATCTACTTGAAAGAAATTCTGTATTGTCATATCTCCCTGCATCTTGAATTGAATTTCATTGTAAGGTGGCTGTAAAAAAAAAAAAAAAAATAGTCACTATTTTGTACAACGGGGGAAAAAGAAGAAATTATATGTAATATAATAATTTCAATTAAAAACCTTTAATACTATCTGTACAATAAATCTGTTTAGATAGCTATCACATTATTATTGTTGGTAATTTAAAGAATGATCCTGTCATATTAAGAAAAGGAGAAATGTTGTATTTAATTATACATTCGACTTTTTTTTTTTTTAAGTTATGTAGTGTTAGACCATTATGAGAGTAAGAAAAGGAAACCTACTGCTACCATATGAGCTAGCTACTGTTTCTGATAGGGACAGGGGAAACTCATTTACGTGTCTATATTCTTAGCAGAGCCAGTGAGGAAAAGAAGTGGGCAATTTTAATTTTAAGGCCAAAAATGGGGAAGTGTGATTTTAATTTTTTAGAAGTGTTTGCCAAAAAAGATAAAGTTAATTAATTTACAAATTATGATGTACAATTTTGACGGGCCATTCAAAATGTATATATCCTAACTTAACTATACTTAGGCCCTTGAGGAGGGATGGAAAGGGGTTCAGTGGTGTGGCATAGAAGAAATAGGTCAATGAGTTCACCATATAAAGTCAATCAGAAGACCCACTGCATTATATGTGAAAGTTCTACCCATGAACTACCCTGAGACAACCCAGGACCCTGGCACACCACAGTGTACTAGGTCGGCATCCCATGAATGATCGGAAGTGGGGAGAGAGGCTAGTAATCCCTATCCCTATGGCCAAAACCACCTACGCCCTATAGCCCCCTACTGTTTCTGATTAATAGCAAGACATTTTTATATACACCATACCACAGACAGGATACTGCATACACCAGCTGTGGAGCACTGGCTGGAATAAGATATAGCTCAGTGAGTCCACCAGATAAGATCAATCAGAAAACCCACTGCATTATATGTGAAAGTTCTACCTATGAACTACATCTCACTCATTACTAATATAAAAAAGGAACTACTTTTAAATATATTAGATACAGTGTAACCAAACAAACATACTTACATATCTATCTCTGTCAGAAGTTGACAAGGTTCCAAATGGTTTAGCAATTTGCTGAATTTCAAGAATCTCAAACCTGTAGAGCGTTGGTGAGAAGAACGGTGCAAACAGATTGTGGTTGACATAAATATTAACAATGGTTGTGGCTTGCTTTGGTGGTTCACCTCCATCCTCCACCAGGACTCGAACCTGAAAAAATATATTAACTAGTGAAAGTGCCTGTCTGACACACAGTCAATCTGAGATCAATCCCTTTTAGGTAGCCACTAGGGATTTTTCTAATTTAAAAGGTTTCTGGCCAATATAACTATCAATAACAATATGAGAGTGTCATTAAATAGCAATAAAAATATACTGTATGTAACTTATATCTAGTCCTTTTGGTAAAAAGCTATAAAATATGTTTTCAATCAAAAGCATTTTACTTTATGATTTTAAGTAATATCTTAAACATAACTTTGTTATTAGTTTTAAATTTTAGATTTATATAATTACAAAGTGAATTTTATTGATGATGCAGAACAAGTAAACTATTTGATCTTTCCTTGTATGTAAGTCTGATATCAAACAGCTTTACTGGCCATCTTTAAAAGTTAATTCAATCATTCAAGCCTTCATTTTGGTCATGGTGTACAGTGATGTTAATGTACAGTGATGTTAGTGATGTTAGATGCTTAGTGTTTATTAGAAATTCAATAACAGTGGCAATTAATTCAATATATGGCAAACAATTACTGGATGGCATCACTATAAAAAAAATCATCTGCTTAAATTCTGGAAGCTATATTTTATGCATGTATATACTGTAAAGATAAAAATTAATCTGAATGACACAACAGTTACTGTAGCTGGAAAATCATATCTCTATGCAAGGCAAAGCCAAAGGAACATTAAACAAATTTAATATTAAATATATGATCTACCAAGTGCTCAATGGCATGCTAGTTAAACTCACCTGAAAAGCATGTTTGTTAATTTGTGACAAGTCATTCTTGGTGGTGATCAAACCTGATGTAGAGTGAATGGCAAAATATGACACTGCTTCATCATCACCTATGATCTTGTACTTGATTTCACTGAACTTGGGCTGCAAAACAAACATAATAAAATAAAATTAATGTTTGCTAATTTGTGACAAAAATATAACAAAAATACTGGCCAACTTACTAACAAAGACACTCCATTTACCAATTCCTACTGCAAGAAAAACTAAAGAAAGGAAAAAGATAAATGGAGATAGTAGCTACAAATACCTAAAATTATATTCATATATGCCAAATGAAATAACCTATAATTGTAGCTAATACTCTAGTCTATAAAAGGATTTATAAATATAATACTATCTCACCATAGTAATTTAAAATTATTTTTTAATGCATTCACTAATGTATAAAAGTGATACAGCCACATGTTTTAACTGTATAACAAAATCATACCATTGCAATATTAAATTCTTGAAAAATACACTAATTTATGTTCAATAACTGTACTTCCAAATCTGAAGTATAAATATATACATATATAATAAACCCTTACCACAGTATCATTGTCTCTTGCAGTGACTGTAATTACAGAGCCATATCTGGAAAATGTGCTGTCAATATGCACAGTGTATGACTTATTACGAAACTCTGGAGGAAACCTGTTTCGCTGAACATTGACAGTCACAAGACTGTTGTCACTTTTCCGAAATGGTTCTGCCTGATCTTGAGCAATAAGGGTCAGCTGTCAAAAAAAATAATCTTATTGCGTCATTGAGGATGAAGGTTCTATTAATTAAATTAATGTTCAACATCAACTAACAATTTTTTCCTAATAGAATGGATGAAATAATATAAGTATTAAAAAAAACAAAAACAAGCAGAATTATAATAATAATTATTAATATTTTTGTAATTTGATATCACAATCAATATATCTTTATTAATGATTATATCAGCATCACAAAATACTGTTTCATTAGAATGTGTGCATCTTTAAATAAAATATTTTCTCAAGTGTGAGCTAACCCTGTTAAAATATATAAGTATTAAATCTCATTTTATTCTGGACACCTTAACCCAACATTTAAAATAATAATATTAGAAGTACGGATTCCATGTCATGAGCTTGTATTCTTCACAATACATACAATCCTTGAGTAACCATACTAATCATACTAACTATTAATCACACTAACCACTAATCACACTAACCACAAATGAATTTCCAGGAATGCCAATTAGTCTTCTCCTAAGAAACACATCACCATTCCTGGCATCTACTGTGAAGAGATCCTGGTGACGAGAAGTCTGAGCCAGTGTATAGGTCAATCGACCAGCTTTTGTTGCCTGGAAGCACAAGAAGAAGGAAATGTTTATTTAACGACGCACTCAACACATTGGTGTACGGTTATATGGTGTCATACATATGGTAAAGGACCATTTTGATAGTAAGGAAGGAAACCCGCTGCCGCCACATAGGCTTCTCTTTCCGATTAACAGCAAGGATCTTTTATATGCACTATCCCGTAGACAGGGTAGCCAAGACAGGTTAGAGGCTAGTGAGAAGGGTGTAGTGGTCTTACAACTATCCATTTAGTATCTAAAAAAAAACTAGCTTTGGGTGTGAGCCAGTACCGATATACGAACTCGGCACCTACCATTTTACCTAAATATTTTGTTTTGGTTGACAAGGCATTGTGGTCAAAATGCCGAGTCTTCTGCGAAATCCGGGACGGCAGTGCACCCCCACCCCTTCAAAGGCGGTCCTACGGCCCTGCAACCTTATTTTTCAGACCGACAACTTAGACCACTACACCATCAAGGTCGGTTTGTATGTGTTAAGTCCCGGTTCAGATCGTATATCGTAGTAATTTACAGAATGCTTTATTGGTTATAGCTGTTCTATCTGCCGATCTGAAACAGTATCCCATGTGGTAGCAGCGAGTTTCCTTTCTCACAATCACCATGGACCTTATAAAACTGACGCCATATAACTGGTCGCTGCAATAGCAGCATCACAGTATGCATTTCCACTAGCATAATTATGAAAAACAGAAGACACGTAAAATCAGTTTATACAATTTATTATAATGACCGATACAAAATCGCATTGTAATGACAGATGAAATTACTAAGTGATCATATGACCAATCTCAGACATAGAATAAAGAATTGTCTTTCAGAAACAAAGTCACAAAATGAAATATATATAGTTTTGGGGATTCCATTCCGTGATCCACTGATGATTAATTGAAACACGAAATCCTACATACGCTACCTGAAATAACCATAACCAATTTACTGGCCTATTTAAAATTTAAATTTATCATCCTTTTTTAATTTGAAATTAGAAATAACCAGTTCCTGCCTGTTTCAAAACCATACAGGAAAAAAAAAAAAAAATCCAAATTATAAAAGGCAATAAAATTTAGTTAAAAAGAGAAAAACCAAAACAAAATGAAAACCCCAATAAGACAAAAAAAGAAAGATGATTTCTTAAGAACGAGTAAGTCGCCTATATGTAGATAGAACATCCGACTCATTTTGACACACAAAAATGGTTTTTCGATCTCTCCCACAGGTTGCCAAAAAATCTGAATAAGTTATGAACAACCGCAGCACCTCACAATTAAATAGGAATGACTTACACTGGCAAAATGGTTGTCTAACACAAGAAACACACACACACACACGCACGCACACCACATTCATAACCCGATCAAACCCACTTTCCACTGACGCATTACCAGCCAACAAGACATGGGGACATACCACAACAATCGCAAGTCTCAAAATTTTAAATATAATTGTTACCTTTGGATCAAATGATGTATCAACCATCAATCCATCTTTTTCTTTTTTTAAAATCTATAGTCCATAATACAATATATTCAACTGAATCACTGTTGCATTGCTATAATATCAATGACAACTTTTTTCAGATTTCACATGACTGAAATATGTCATTACTATAGACTAGCATGTGTGAAGGTATGGTGCATTAATTATTCTACATAACAAAATATTTTCCAAAACTAAACCTTAATCTAAAAAACCAACTCTAATCCACATATAACATGATCATACAAATCCATCCATTCATTACCGCCATTTTCAAATTCCAGTTTTCTCAAAAACAACCTTCTGGTTAGCAAAACTAATTTCATAATACACAAATATTGTGTCATGTATACAAAAAATACATTCCTATTTGCTAAATTCTAAATCTAAATATCAGAATACAATAGCAAATATACAAAAAAGATTTAATGGATTATAATTTCCATCATCAACAAGATCCCATGCGCTATTCCTTCTTTGTAAAATGCCCCAAACTATGATATAACAATTATTCAGTCAATCTGGGAATACAATCTGGTAATTTTTAATTACTGTATCTAATTGGGTTTTTTTTTGGTCTTTTGTCTTTTTATAAACATGAGCTAGCACAGACTTAGAATTTACTGTAATGGTGATGCCACACATTTTTGCAACAAAGGCCATGAGTATGCATTTAAAACAAATGCTACAGCTATGAGCACATATGAAGACTATTACTTCACTAAAGCTAATATCTTGAGTACCCAAGAGACTGCACAATCAGGGCTTTAGTTTGCACTGATTATGAGTGTTCTCATTATGCGATTTGCCACACAGACCTGCAGCATACAATCACATCTTATAGCAAAAATGCCATCGCACAGTAAAAACACCCCTTTATTGGACATTAAATGTAATATCCACAATATATCTTATCGAAAATATTTTTTACTTGTCAAGAACTTTTTATTATTGAAACATTTAGAAGACAATCCAGTCATGTTATGTCTAACTGGCATGCTTCACACTAGACTTATTATGCTACTATCGTTATCTAGGTCACTCCCTTGATATAGAAGGCTAACAAGTGTAATTCAGGTACTGTAGTGCTTGTATGTTGTATTAGTAACCAGTGTAATTTTAATACTCTTAACCATTTATACTATGTATGAAGCTAACAATAGAGAAAACATATTCCGTAGAGGTGAAATGGGTAGCTGTGTTTATAATAGTCCTGACTCTATGCAACCTAAAGCCCTGACTATATCAAACATTCCATGACTTCCTAAGGATGATAAAAATAATTAAATTTATAAACAAATTTATCTGTCCGTTTTAACAAATATACATCAAAATTTGAACTATTAGTAACTACTACAATCAGCAAATGTAGATTTTCACGTATTTACACAGTAACTTTTTGCAACCCCTGGCCAAGGAGAGGTGCGAGTTATGTACATGTCTTGTTAACTGGTAGAAGAGACAAAGATATTATGGCAGAAGACGACGGTACGCGAGACGGGTGTTACTTTACAACTCCCCGGGGTCATGCTTGTCCTCCTCCCCCTCCTCCTCCTTACCCTCCTCATCTTCCTCCTCTACCTCCTGTAAACACAACATATCACATTTTATTACCAAATCACAGAGATTATTATTATTATTATAATTTTTACTACTATTAATTTTATTAATGGTTACATTTATTCAGGAAAAATTCCTTAGTGGCTACCTGACTGGGATCACCTCTACACTCTTTTAGGATGTAATATATTTAGGTCTGTTCTCAGCATTTGATTTTTCTTACATTTTCTCAAGTATTTACACACACATTAGTATTTTTTTAATTAAAAGATGGTTCAGTTTTAGTGTATTTACACACACATTAGTATTTTTATTAAAAGATGGTTCAGTTTTAGTGTATTTACACACACATTAATATTTTTTTAAATTAAAAGATGGTTCAGTTTTAATGTTAATATTTTTTAATGACAATCCAAATTAAGTCACAGTATTTAGTGGATTGGTTTGTTACCATTTCTTCTGTCAAACACATTCAGAAATTATTTAAAACTGATTTTCAGGTGATTTTGTTTGATAGAAATGGCAGAACATTATGAATACTTTGAGGAATTGATAGCCGATCGAATCGGCTAAATTATGAACATAGAAAACTAAATTAATGATTAATAATAGATGAATAACCAGACATCTTCTAATGTATGTAAGTAAAGTTGACTTTGGATCAAATGTAACCTAAACAAGAAAATATTTCAAACAATTTGTCCAAACATTAAATTTTTTTACCTAATTTTCAATTAAGTAAATAAGAAAAAAAAAGTATTTGTGTACCTACTAACATTGTTTTAGGGGATTTTTTTTTTTTTTTAACACCAATTTTTTTTCTGTATTCACAAAGTTGAAACATGTATAAGAGTTATTTCCCACTCACCTCCTCACTGGGTCCGGCTCCCTCTTTGCCTCCACTCTCAAGGAACTTGGTGAATCCAGCCAGAGTCCGCTCTCCATTGTAGTCTATCACCTGTGTAGAGAAAATAAATCTCATTACTAACTCGGTTACACAACAAGCGAGATACAGAGTAATGTATAATTAAGAGATAACCACTTTCAGTTGTTTTCTTAGAGTATATCGTCAAATTGACAATGGATAGATGAATGACCAGCGAGATGCATAGTCGCAAGGTAGTCATCCACTTATCCTCTATCAGTTAAGACAGGAAAAATGGAAAGTGGTAGTTATCTCCAATTATATAGTTTAACTTATTAATTATTGAGGTAATAAACACTCAAAAATTATTTTCGTAAGTTCACCAAAGTTACCACTCCAGAATTCATCAAATATGTTGAGAATTTCACCGTGACTTCACCATGTGGTATTGAAGTAACGGAACAAGACTGCGGTACATTGACTTTTGGATGAGGTGTATTGTAGAATGAACCACGCTAATCAACTAATCAGAATGTTGTATTTTTGTACAGGCATTTTACAATGTATAATAAATAATATACAATGACATGGCTAACTCATGTATGCCAGCTGATTTAGCTGAACAAATCTAAATTCTAAATTCAACTTGCCTGCAATAACTTGGTTAAAACTATGATATAAATAAGACACACTTTCAAACGTCAAAATTAGGTTTATAATTAGGCTTATGGTAACTCATCATCCACACAATTTTAACCACAAAACACAAGGGATATAATTAAGTCAGAAAACTTTGTAATTCTTCTTTTGGCTTAAGAACTGATAAGTCTGTGTCATAACATGTGGAGTGGTGATTCGGTTAATAACCAAATAAAAAGGATAACGGAATATACACACACACCCCTTCTGTTTATCTAACTTTTCTAAGATACTAGACCACCAAGAGTAAATATTTCTTAATTTCTATCTCTGGGTTGATTTATTTTAAATCCATGTGGATTCTTTTTATCCCTGTTACAGGAAATTTGTTAATCCAGTCCCATGCTATTATATCCTAATAATAATTCTGCCTAACAATAATTAATGCCCATTCCTTTAAATGATATAAAATGAAATTCAGTTTATAAATAGAATTTCAAATGCAAATTTCAAATATGAAATTTCAATGCAGTTTTTAAATACCATATATAAATTCCACAGAAAATAGAACTCACCTCATCGCTATTGGCAGGGAAATATTTAATAGTGGGGAAGCTTTGAACTTTGACCCCCTCGACTTCATTTGCGGTGGAGTCCATCTTGGCAATGACTGTGTCCTTGCTGTCCTTGTATTTCTCTCCCAGCTCATCCCAGATTGGAGCCAGCTGTTTGCAGTGTCCGCACCATGGGGCATCTGAAACGACACATTTTATTTAACGACTCACTCAACACATTTTATCTATGGTTACAATGTGACAGGCATAAGGACCATTATGACAGTAAGGACGGATTCCTGCTGCTGCTAATGTTCGACATTTTTCAATTGGCAGCAAGAGGGGTTTTTTTCAATATGTACTAACCCAAAGACATAATAGCACTTATCATGGTCTTTGATTCACCAGTAGTGGAGCACTGGCTGTATCAGGAATAGCCCAGTTTGATTTTCCTAGAGAATTTTGTGTGAACAAACATTGAAAATAAAGTTAGCAGGTTTCATGTTGTGATTTAAATGGAAGAGAGTAATCATATTGTGAAACAACTTTCAAGGTTGTGTCAAGTATTTAATTTACAGTGAAAATGCCTATTTATGAATTTTAAATTACTGTAGTTAACAAATGCTTTAAAAATAAATGATGTTTTCAGTATTTTGATACATATTGTTAAACTCAAGAGAAGTTAACTAATGTACTTTATCCACAGGAAATCATGAACATGGTTCAATCAAAAGTGAT
>JAUTBW010094303.1:0-10206 GCA_032361425.1 Peltospira smaragdina | reverse complement strand
CTAAAGATTTTAAAACTATATTTTGTAATATAGGTGAAGCGTAATATGAATTAAAACATGGATTTTTAACACTGTCCACAGCTGTAGGGTTACTGTCAGGCCCAGCTGCTATTTGCCATGGACGTTTGGTGGCTGACAGAGAAGACATACTATGTTCTACACTTGTTTCACCCACTTTGTTCTGTAACAGTTCCTTAGCTCCAGAAGACTGCACATTCCCAGTCTGGGAGACGGCATTAGAATCCTTGACCACTCTGTGTGTTGTGTTTGAGTGGGGGCTGGTGGCCGAGTCCCTGCGGGAACTAGATACAGGTGCGAGTTGCTCATCATCTGTCTGTGATGCAGTACTAACATGTCCTAATCTACAGTTTGAATGTTGATGCAGTAATGATGCAGATGCTGAAAGCTGATTGTTATGGCTAGATGTAGAAACTGAGTTTTGACAGTCTATTGACGTTTGTTGATGACTTGCTGACACAGATACCAAGCGCTGAAATGATGCATGTGATGAGGCAGATGTGTTGGAATGATCTGGAGTAAATGATGGTTTCTGATGATCCATCATTGTAGATGCTGATGTTTGACAATCTGCAGATCGTTGACCGTTTACCAATATAGACGCTAACTGCTGCTGGTCCAAGGTAGTGGTACTGGAGTAACTGGAAGCAGATGAGGAATGATGATCTACTGACCTACATATCTGGTTACCTACTGCTGCTGATGTTGATGGTTGGAAACTTTCCAATGTTCTGGCACCAATGTTACAACAATCATGGGAGGTAGGAAGACTTTCAAAGGAAAGAGGTTGACAGGCTGTGCCTAAAATATGCCTTTCTGAACAACATTCTCTTGCACTTTCATTATTATTATTAAAATTCCAATCTACAAAAACAGGAGGAAAACATGAACATTTAAAAATACACAACCCACATTTTACACTTGACATGATTGTTGTAAAATTATTATTACTGTAATAAAGGGACTGGAATATAACAAAACGGATAACATTTAAGTGTGATGATTATAGTAATGTTTCACTGATGAAAATACAACAAAATACTAGTGATAAAGTGTGTTAAAATATTACAGAATGACACTGTTCAAGAACATTTTATATTAAAATGTCATTTATGACTATATGTAACAGAAAAATATTGTTCTAGACTGTGACTAGTTCAAATACACATTCATTGTGAATAGTAACAAGGATATATGGTAAAGGTTCTTCATCAGCATCCTTATTAAAATTTAAAAAAACTTTTTTCATATACAGTGAAACCTCTCAAAACCGGACCCTCATGGTCCCATGATTTACTTGTTTTTTAACACTAAAGTGGACCCCTCTAAACTGGAAACCCCTCTAAACTGAACACTGGACGTATTATCTGGTCCCAATGTGTTTATTTAATGCTAATTTTACCCAGAATACTGGACGGTTGGACCGATGTCGACCATTATCATACTTCAAATACCAGCACAGTCAATAACATGATTGCTTAAGCAGCGCAAACACACAAGTGCATGCTCCAGAGTCAGTTTTGCAGTTGACAAATGCCAGTCAGAGAAGTAATAAACATTTGTATGTGTACATAACTGGAAAGACATGTACTTGTACCCCATTTTTTCTAAGCTTTGGAGTTTGACTGAGCGTAAATCGAATTCACACAATTACGCAATGAATAGCAAAGTTTATTTACCAAAAAGTATTGGACATACACTTTACACTAACCCATAACACGGTTACTACTAACTACTAACCTCATGTCCTGGACAGACAGCTCAGGCTCCTGAGGTGTGTGGTCAGGACAGAGGTGAGTTGTAACAGCTTGCTCTGAATGTGCACATAAAACAAGTTTTAAACAGAAATACTTTACAATCCACAGAGATGAATGTTTTTTGGGTATGTTCAAGAACTAGAGAGTTTGGTAGAAACCACGGTTATGAAATAAGAGATGTGAAACATGCAAAACAACAATGGATGAGTTTTTCAACATCATTATTCTGATTATTGCTTTGCTATGTTTCTGTATATTATTAAATATTTTGCTTATTTGATTGGATATATTTCTGAGAGTTTTATTAGGCTAGTTATTTTCATCAGTAGATAACACTATCTAACAAACGGACTGTCTCAAACACTGAAACCCCTCTAAACCGGATACCCCTCAAAACCGGATTTATTTCTTGGTCCCACGGCTGTCCGGTTTTGAGGGGTTTCACTGTGGTATCTTTTTTCTCTTTTTTTCATACCTTGTTCTGACACCCATAACATTTTATCACCTGAGAACCATACTGTTCTATTTCCACCTTTTGTGACGAGATGAGTATCTATGCGACTTTGGTCATGTCCAGGCAAAGTTTCTGTTCACAAATATGCTTACAACAACATATATCCATGTTCAACATTGTTGTATCTGCATATTAAAAATACTACACTGCAATCATTATGTCAACGTTTTCTCAAAATGTGTTCTTTTGGAGCTAGAACACCTTGGTTCTCAGGGCATGATTTGTTAAAACCATTTGCAATTAACATTATTTTGCCAATAAAGCCTCTAAATAAAGTGTTTCAGTGGTCAGACATACATTACCTGCAGCTATCTGAATTTTGTCACTTTGCAACAGATTGAGAAAACATGGCCATTCAGTTTTCTTGCTGGAGTTTTCAGAAACTGATGGTTGTTCACCAGATTTTTCTGCTTCACATCCTTTCTCACTGTTATTTACCATCTTTGGGTCAGCAGTTTGCATTGTGGAAGCCAATTCATGAACACAATATTAGCTACAAAATGGTTCACTTATGTTTTTATTAAACTGGGTGTTTTATATGTCTGCTAGGTGGAAGCCAGATAACTGATGCCATGCCCATTGTAAGACCATTCATTAGTACACATCAGTTTCATCTGCATTGGGGCCAGGTCAATTCAGAGAATGATCTATCACAGCATGGACATGGAAGTTTATGGCAGGATTTCAAGTATGAACAAACTAAACAATCATATTTCAAGTGTTATTTTATGTCTCACACAACACCTTTTAAATAATGATTTTACTGTATCCAAACCTCTGTAGTAATTAGCAGGTCTACTGATAACATATTAGGGAAAATTAATTATAATCTCTGTAAAGGATATGTAAATGAGTTTAGGTATACATTTTATTCATCAAAGACATTTTTAAGGAAAGCTTGTAATTTTTAAAGGATATTAATAATTTATTCAATGACACACTCAACACATTTTAATTTTGTATATTAGTATTAGACACATTGTCATGATATACATCCCATTGTTTCATTTACATAAGGTGCTTATTAGTACATTACCAGGCTGTTACAAATTATTTCTGGAAAAAGGAGGTCAGATAAGTATACTTTAAAAGTTGAATTCCCAAGTTTCATAGTGGCCATATGAATGACAATAAAACTTGGTATTTTAGCTACATTATAATTTCAACCATTAGAAAATACCAAGTAGCAGCATTAGAATACTAAGTCCAGTATGATAACATTCCATAGTATCTGCCTTCATATGATGTTTCATTTATTTTGCATGATTGTGCAGATTCCAAAAATCAAGATATATCAAAATGAAAAACAAAAAAGACTTGGTGGTATATACAATTAGCTATTATCATGAAAATCAACATGGATTCCTACTGAATTTACAGCAATCTACAAGAAACTATTTTCTGTAAAAAAAAAAAAAAAGAAGTTTGTAGAATACAGTACATAAAAAGACCCCTTATTTATTGAAAGAAATAACCAGTGTGTCAGTAATTAGAATTTCAACTGTTTTACCTGAATTGAAAAATAGCCTACTCTTATTCAAATGTTTTAAAATTACATAACTATTTTACTTGGGATTCTGTGTGTGTATGCTTTCTTTTTGTTGTTTAGTTTTGTTTTTGTTTTTTTGTGGGAAGGGTTCGGTCCTGGGGTTTTTTCTGCATGTATTGGCAATTTGTTTGCGTGTTTGCATATGTATGGCATGTGCATGTGTGTTTATCTTTGTATCTGTGTTTTGTTGGTGGCAGTGTTGTTTTTGTTGTTTTTTTTTTTTTTTAATTATTATTCTGTTTGCTTTGCTTGTTGTGTTGTTTTGCTCTTTTTTTTTTGTTTTTTTTTGTTGGGAATGATAGATTTTCAATTTTGATTTACAGTATAATAAACTGCTTTGGTGCAAGTCAATACTGCATGGGCCATATTAAACAATATTAAATTTTCTACATGATATTTTAGTATTTACTAAAATGTATTAATAAACTTCTGGCAGTTTTCCATAATTTTATATTCAAAACGTTAGATCAAGACACAAATGGGCCCTGGCTAGGACCTATCTTGGCTATTGGCAACAATTCAACACTGACCAATTTCCATGAAGGAAATTTGTAAAAATATGTGTAAAATGCGATAACGACAACGTTTTGTCAATGTGTAAACACCCGATAATTTACAAATGCTAAATGATTACACACTACTGATAACTGCTACGCAGCGTTACCAAAACAAACTGAAAACACATCGACAGCAGCCGACAGTCCACAAACTCAGCTCAGATCGTGATTCTCCACCGGTAACTCCGTAACTGCATTCCCATTGGTCATTTACACTAATTACGGTTATTTCGGGCACCGTCGCGTATGTCCGGGACATTTCGTAATTCCACTAATACATGTATCGAAAATAAAATAATGCCTAATAAAATAAATTAATTAATTTAATTAAATTAAAAAGAAAATATGTTTCTTGATTGGTATTTGTTTTGTTTGTTATTTTGTTTTTATTTTATTTTATTTTTTTGTATTAAAAAAAAAAATAATAATAATTAAAAAAATAATAATAATAAAAAAAAATTAAAAAAAAAAAAATCTAGGCTTTATCATTGTTGAGTATGTGCGTGCGATTCCTAAAGGGATGGTCGGCTGTCAGTCGGATGGTTCCCGTCAATGTATCGCTGTGTGTGTTTTTTTTTGTTTTTTTTTGTTTTTTTTTTTTTTTTTCACTCTCCAAACAACAATGTGTTTGTGTATGGGTGTGGGTGTATGCGTGCGTGCGCACGCGAGTTCATGCATGGCAATTACACAATGGAACGGGACGTAGTCCTCCATAGGCAGTTCAGCTGTAGTGTCTAGTTACTGTAGTGCCCACTTATGGTATGGTATGTCATCAGATCGATCCCGCCTGGTGGATCCATTAAGCTATTTCTTGTGCCAACCGTTGCTCCACAACTGATATAATAAATGTTGTGATATGTGATACCCTGTATATCTGACAGTGACACAAAAGATGTCTTGCTGCTAATCAGAAATAGTAACCTACCCCATGTGGTGGCAATGGATTTTCTTATTTGTATATCTCTCATGTACCACAGGATAGGATAGTACATACAAATGTCATTGTTACACCAGCAGTGGAGAACTGGCTAGAACAAGACACAGTGACCACCATGTGGAATTGATTCCAGCACTCTACCACTCTTGTAACATACTTCTCCACTGATGAACATGTCATTTCACCAATAAAGATGGCCTAGTAATGAACAACAGATTCAAAACCAACATGTCACATTTATTTCTGCACAACAAAGAGAACCCATTACAAAAGCTGAAGAATAAGGCAGTTACCATGAGCGCGACACTGAAAGTCATTTAGATACATCTAACACCAGCTGACAACAGGAAGTCATCTCTTCAATGTCATTTCTGTGTAATCACTGGTTATAACAAAGGAACAAACAGCATATGTACAACTATGACAAATACCAGTACTGACTCATTTAGTAACCAGTCAAGAATATTGTTTCAGTGATATTTATCTGGTTCTTTTTCAACAAAAAAGTTACTTTTCTGTTTAACAGTTTTTCATTACATCATGCAGTGATAGTATTTCCTTGAGCAATTCATCTAGCTGACATAACAAATGACAAGAACTAGTTGTCTTGATTGTCAAATCAACAAAGGTTTGTTCTTTTGTAAATTCACAGAGATCGTTTGTTTTATATTAAGCTTTTTTAATTACAAACATGTTACTTTTAATGTAATGTACTATAAAGAAATCAGATTATTTCTGCTGTTTTCACAACACTTAACACTAATACAATTTTAAAAATGAAACAACAAAAACCTCATCACAATATGCGACAAGCTCCACAACTGGTTAATTACATGCAGAAATTTTTTGGCAAATCACAACAGTCATCCAAGTTTACGAATTATTAAACTTTAACTAAAGTTTTTGTTCATAAAAATGGATAATTGTAAGAAAATATCACCTGATTAGTAGTCAAACCTAATAAGCAAGCCATTATAGGATTAAAGAGTATTTACTAAACTGTAGAAAACATTTGCCTAACTTGATCACATATAATACAAATTGCATGTTAAATGTAAAAAACAACAATTTAAAAAAACACGTATATAAATTAATAAATATTAAAGCAAAATAATATATCACTTATCTGAACTGAGTAAGACTTAATATACAAAGAAAACAAAAATTAAAAAAGAAAATAAGTTGACAAATAAAAAATCATAGATGGTCTTTTGCACATACTGAAAACAACCAGTGTACATCACAACTAAAAATAATATATACTTTAATAGTGTAGCCAATTAATATTTGTAATTAGTTAAGACCTATCATATAGAGAAATAATACATTAATACCTTAACTTCCATTAAACAAAATGTCTGTTATAAGAACAGTTGCCATTCATTAAATGTATTTTGTGTATCTCAGATAAAACAAAAATATAACGAGTCTGTCAAACAGTTACCTATTATATTAATATTGTTCCTATTTGCCAAGAAGTATACCAAATTAGTTATCTCCATTGTCAGCAGGTTTAATATAACATGATATATCACTGAGTTTACTACAAGTTAACTTGTACTGACAAATTCAAGAGTACTAAGTTTACGAATATAGTTAAGTAATCAATTAATTTCTCCTGAATATAAGTGAGAGGTCCATACTGTTGGTCAGTGGGTATATTAAATGCTAGAGTTAGAGGTTCATCTGAGGTGGCAGTAAATCTGGAGTGAGCTGCTGATCAGCATGAGACCAGCTTGAATAAAACTATTGTTCTTAGTTAGGGCAGACATTGAAAAGCTCAAAAGAAGATACTCAAAATTTTGAAATGTGTACTTCTGAATTAAACTTGAATCTAGTCACACTCAAATGGATAATAATGCCTGTAATGTTAAAACCTCCATATTGTTATCTCATAATGTTGTAATGGGAAGTATGTGAGACAGTAATCAGACAGGAACATGATTATGATCTATCAGAGCTTCTAGAAAATGGTGGCACAGTGTCCACAAACCAGTGATGTTTACACTAAACTAGTGAATTTTAAACATGGGCAGTGAATATTCACATCGATTGACTGTATGGAAAGTAATGATTAAAACAAATTTAGAACCCTTGGCATCTATATTTTGTTTATTTATGTTTGGAGGACACTATGACTGGAATATCGGAGCTCAAACCACAACTAAATTGCTAATATTTACAGGATTTAAAGCAATTTATATTTACATTTTTAAGACAAAAAGTACAGTGGAAAGTCAAAATATTGCAATTACGTCCATGATCAAAGCAATACAGTGAACAAAGACTAAACATAACACAGTTATCAAAAACAGGTGGAAACATCAACAGGTGAAAAACTAAAACAACATCAACAGAACAAAAATTAAAAAATGAGGGAATCACCAACAAATTAGGCAAGGACGGATAAATGCACATATTGCTTCCCAAGGATATATAGTCAAACATAGTGTATGCATTGCAGTGTGGTAGTCAAAGATATAAAACATACATCACAAAATCACATACTGCTAACACCAACTAAATCAAACTTTCTTGGTTACCATGACAACAGATTAAATTATGGACAGTAATAATAATTACAGCTCAACATTAAATAAATACTAACATAAACCATCAGTAATTGTGACAAGGAAAAAGTGATTACTTGAAAATTGTAGTTAGAAAAATTTGGGATCCATATTCATTGTCTGGTCCCACAATAATTCTTAGGTGAGGAACTTTTTTTTTTCTTCTTTCTACCTGCTGAACGATGTGATTATCCACACTCAAACCTTCACAGTTGTAAAAAAATAAAATAATAATGTCCGCCGCCTATATTTGTGGACACCAGTGATTATTGTAATAACTTGTACTTTGTACAACACTTTCAAGTCCACACATCTCCCTCATGAGGTTATACAATAGTTTAGAAAGAATACATATATGGGTGTCCAATACAAAGTGTGACAATGTAGACATTTTAAACTTGTGAATATGAGATGGCATATATATACTGGTTTGTTCTTACTGCCCTATGTGAGCAGGGCTTTAGACTGTGTTAATGTGGGCACAACATTCGATGCAAGCCCACTCCACACACCCCAGTATCTGAACATACCCTAAGTATTCACTGTAACTAAGCAACATGGCATCAGTTGTACAGCAGATGTAAAATATTATGCTAACTGGTAAAACATATTTCTCTGCTCTTGACTTGAATAACTTATAGGTCAAACTTCCATTGTGCACAGATGGATGACACATCTGCTCCACTCAGAACAGAAAACAACAAGAGTGTACTGTACATTGACATTTAGGAAGAAGACAAATAACTGAACCATAATAAACTGAAAATTGTAGAACTTACAATCTGCAATTTGGAAAGAAGTACATGATTGCACAATAAACTAAAACATTGATTCAAATACTCCTTTACAGGAATATATGATCTTGTAAATAATAAATATTTTGTTTAAAACACATTTTCAATATATTTCATTACTGTAAATATTACTGTAAATAAATTATACATAAAGCAGAGAACAATGGCCCTAATTTACAATAACTTTCTGCATAAAATAATTTCAAAATATGTTAAATGAATTACATATATTTTGTACCAAAAATATTCCATCATGAAAAAAAATCACATGTAATACAAATTACATTACTCAAGGTCACAGAAGCCAAGTTATGAAAACCATTATAAAATCACCAATCAGTAAAACTGTTTGTGTTTTAGGTCTATCTGTCTGTTTAAATAATAGTGTGTGTTTTTCAATGTACAAGTGAGCCTTAACATATTGTGCCAACATCAAGC
Organism: Peltospira smaragdina; assembly: GCA_032361425.1. Classification (NCBI taxonomy): domain Eukaryota; kingdom Metazoa; phylum Mollusca; class Gastropoda; order Neomphalida; family Peltospiridae; genus Peltospira; species Peltospira smaragdina. Next base: position 1,072 of record JAUTBW010094303.1, on the reverse strand, counting down.
ACAAATAACTACAGAGTTCTGGTATTTCCATAGACAAAAAATGTGAAACTAAAATGTGAAACGTGTGACTAAATTGTGAAAAGTGTGACTAAGACTTGAAACATGTGACGAAGACTTGAAACATGACGAAGACTTGAAACGTGTGACTAAGACTTGAAACGTGTAACTAAGACTTGAAATGTGTGTTTAAGACTTGAAACACGTGACTAGACATTCTCCAGTTCGTCAATGATGGCTGCACGTGAAGTTCCTGGCACAGTGTCATGGTGTGGCTGTGTGCGAGTCACAAGGCCGCTCTGATGCATGTGACACCGGTTTGAACCAGCCTCAGCTGGCTGCGTCTGGCTATCACTCACTGGACAGTCCACATGTTTATCCTGTGAGTGTGCCTCATCACAACACTCAGGAGGCTTACCCTCACCCTGCGCCCCCCTCTCATGGCCGGGCTGGGCACTTCCTAACACCAGGTCCTTGCTGCCTGTCTCTGTGCTGCTATCTGGGATGGAGCTCACTCCCACCGCTTGGCTGTACGAGATCGGAGATGTGCCAGGGGTGTCCACCACTTGGTAGGCTGGTGGAACCTCCCCTGTGTGGTGCTGCTTGTGGGAGGTGGACACCACCCCCAGCATCTGTGGAATGAGGAAGAACTGGCCACTGGCTGACCAGTGCTGGGAGGAGAGAGGCGACAGGACGCCACTGCCAACTGATGGGGGTGGGTCTATTCCAGCTGATGGGGAATGTGAAGGGCAGACACCGGGGCGGGGTCGCGATGTAACACACGACGGAACAGCCGGTCTGGCCATCATCACCACATTGTTGGAATGAGCACTGGGGGAGAAGGCATCTAAGGGGGAGACATGGTCCACACTGAACATCTGCCCACCCCCAGGAGAGGAATCGTGCTCCTGGTAGCCCGGAAGACCAACTGGATCATCACAGAGGGACAAGCGGGGGTGCTGGGCAGACCCAGCATTGTGCCCCTGTACCGCGTCTTCATATGGTGGGGGAGGATCGTCTGGGTTTGGTGTCATTGTCGCACATGTCGACCCTCCCCCTGGGATGACATTTTGCC
>JAUTBW010094292.1:0-10207 GCA_032361425.1 Peltospira smaragdina | reverse complement strand
CCCAACATTATTAGTAATAAAAAAAAAAAAATTATTTTGTTATTTTCAGTGAGTATATTTATGAAAGGTGAACAGATGATTCCAGTTTTGAATGGCATTGGAGTCAGATGTGCAGTTTATGGCAACCATGACTTTGGTGAGTAATAATTAAATGAAGCTAGATCAAAGTAAATATTAAGAGTGCAAAATAAGTGGTAAAATATCAATTCTCTCTGTTCACTGATTAAGCTGAAAATTAGTAGATTTTCAGTAACTTTCTACCATTTCTTTATTTATTCATAAATATAGAAACAGGTCTGTCACTGATATTTTAATCTAATGAATGACATTAGAAAAGTGAAGTACTGTAAGTGATATTATAAGTGTAAGAAATTTTAATAGAAAGCTAAATTCACTTCAATTCCTTGGGATATTTTAATGTTTCAAACATATCTGTACACATATAAATGTAAAAAAAAAAAAGAAATAATTTTTCTTAATAAAAATAGTGCTTTAGATTTTTATATGACCCTTTTTCATCAGATTTTGGTGTTGATCATCTGCAAGAAGTAGCTAAAACCACAACATTTCCATGGTTGATGAGTAATGTTCAGGATAATCTCAGTCAAGAACCATTGGCACTGGGAGAAGTGACCCAAATGTTGGAATGGAATGGAATCAAGGTAATTATTTTGTCTTTAATATTACAGGTAATTAATTGTACACCTACATTTCAGGGGCTTTATTCATAAAAGAATGTAAGTTTATGCTGGAACATGAACATATCTCAATGTGAACAAGGCCACAGTCTGTTATTCAAGTGGTTTACAATCAAGTAAACAGAAGCAGTTATCTAGAACATACATTAATCACAGAACATTCAATCAAGATGCTAAATTCAATGGAAATAACTAATGCCTTAATTGTTCTTTATTTACTTCAGATTGGTCTTGTTGGTTTAGTGGAAGAGGAATGGATTGAAACACTGGCTACTCTTGATCCTGAAGATGTTACATATATTGACTTTGTAGATGAAGGAAAACGACTTGCAAATATTCTAAGAAATCAGGTGCAGTAAGATTGCTAAATGTTTATATAATCTAACCACACATTCAGAATAAAATCTACTGTTTATATGTTCTCAAACTGCATACAAATTTATATGAACCAGACTAACTAATGTAACTCATAACTCAAGACATGTAAATATGCAAATATACCATAATATTTCTTTTCTGTATGGTTCTTTATATATTCAAGGGTACAATTTGTTCAATTTCATCACAGTTTGCTCTACACATTTGAGAAATTATCACAGAATTCTGAATGATTTAATGTCAGTTGCTATCTAATTGTGCTAATATAAAATAAAAGGTACCCTAGTATTGCACACTTAGTTGCACAATGTTGTGTAACACATATAGTGTTCTCATTGATAGGTGATGGATTATATGTTGCCATATATAAAAAATCAAGAAGTTACTGTATCACACACTTTTTTTTATACCCTTAAGTTACTGTATCACACATTTAATAACATCTTTTTGTGTTACTGTTTCACACTTAGTTACATCCTTTTGTGTTATTGGATCATACTTAGTTACACCTTTTTGTATTACTATATCACAGTTAGTCACACTGTGTGTTATTGTATTACATACTTAATTAACTGTTTTGTGTTACTGTGTCACACACTTACATGTAGTTCTAAATATAATTTTTATTTATTATTTTAATTTTTTTTTTAAGGGAGCTGAAATTGTGATAGCACTGACCCACATGCGCTGGCCTAATGATATCCGGTTGGCGGAAAGTGTGGATGAGATTGATCTGATACTGGGAGGACATGATCATGATTATGATACCAAAGTTGTATGTATTTTTTTTAATTTATTTACCTTAACATGCAGATGAGTTTTTTTTTGCATTTTACACCTTTTGAATATAAAAATTCTTTAGCATAATTAAAAAACTCTTCGTTCTAGTCCCTGGTGTGATTTTCTAATCACATTTTAGATGAGTAAAACTAAAACTGCTGTACATGTCTATCCATGAAGTATACATAGTTTAGAAACATATTCGGAAAATACTAAACAGTAAACCATGATCATTTATGAAACATATTTTGATTTGTTGAATTATCAAATAAAATATTAAAATAACCAAATAATGAGTGTGTTTTTAGAGCTGTAAAGTATGTTGTTATATTTATTACTATTGTTGTTATTGTGTTTTAGGATGCAAAAGCTTTGGCTAGTTTATTCAAATTGTAGCTGCTTAAATGAAACTTGTATATATTTAATACTCTATTGTCTGCGTCATCCAGGTGAATGGTAAATACATTGTGAAGAGTGGCACCGACTTCCGCAATCTGAGCCGTGTGATGGTAAGCCGTGATGTACATGGCTGGAGTGTGGATGTGAGGCGAGTGGACATAGACTCTGGCGTTCCTGAAGACCCGCTCATGAAGGAGATCGTCAGTGAGAAGCTTGGTCAGTAAATATTTTGATTTAAGATTTATATCATAGGCTTCAATAAATTGCATCACAATTTGCTACACAAATATGGTAAATAGCTACACAGTTCTGAATAATTAATACATACACCCGTATCAAAACCAGCTGTAGTACATAATATGGTTGCTGTAGAAAGACCCATTCATGAAAAATACTGTCTGTGAGAAATGTCGGTGAATGTTTTTTTAAAGATTTTATCATCTGTCAAAAGAAATTTTAGCATGTATGTGGTGGCAGCCATACAAAAGGATTGATGTAACAAAATGTATCAATTTTTACAACTGAAATATTCTCAAATACATGTATTCCAAGTTCTAGGCTGATTCTAACCACAGTACATTTTACATTAAAAACAAAATTTATTATAATGCATTTGAATTGAAGATTAATAAATGTGTAAATAAAGTGTAACATTAAATAATATGATTATTTTGATATTCAGAACAAGTTGAATCCAAGATGGATATCTACTTAGGGGATATGGGAGTGGAGTTGGAAGGACGGTTTTCACGCATCAGAAGCCAGGAAACTAACCTTGGTAATTATTTTTATTTGCATACATCCAGGAATTATTTATGTTCAGTCTCTTAAATCCAACTGTTTAAACAAGACATGTCATGCAGCATCAAAGCTGTAAAAATATTCAGTGTTATCTCAGCTAACTGTTAATTTATTGTTTCTTTAAAAAACTAAACAAATTGAACTTTGATTTTAGCTACATTGTTAGTTGTTTTTATTGAAATTACTTACATATTAATCATTTTCATTTTGTTTTATTTCAATTCCTCTCTGTTTAGTTCTGTTACTGTCTTTCAGGTAATTTTATCACTGACATAATGCTGACCGCCACAAAGGCGGAGGTGGCTATCCTCAACTCTGGAACATTCCGCTCGGACAGGGTTCACCCAAAAGGCAGATTTACAATACGAGATCTGCTGACCATCTTGCCTATGGTTGATCCTCTTATTGTTATCAAAGTTACAGGTCAGCTTTTAAGGCAGTCCAAATTTAATTATTTCAAAGAACTTTATGTTTTCAGAAATTTTATTAGTGTAATTTTGATGCAGATTTAAAGAGAAATGTCTCTAGAGAATATTATATCTGTAAATAAATGTTATCTCCATAACCCTTTTAACTTGTTGGACATTTATATTGGTCTCTAATAATTCTTTCAGACTTTATTTTTGTTTCAAAAGTAAATGATAAGAATACATTTCTGTGTTTGTTGTAGATTTCCCATTAATAATAAGTATCTCTGGTATTGTAATAGGTTAAATCAATTTTTATTTAATTTACATAGTTTAGACATATTATATTATGTATATATTTTTTATTTCAAGTATTTGAAGATATGTTTTTCAGGTCTTAAACTTTTGAAGGCATTAGAAAATGGTGTATCTCAATATCCTGTACTAGAAGGACGATTTCCACAGGTTGCTGGAATTGTGTTTGGCTTTGATCCCAGCATGCCACCTGGTCAAAGGGTCGACCCAGAATTTGTCCAAGTTCAAGGACAGTACCTGGTGTTAGACAAGGTAGTTGTTAGAATAGTTTACTTATATCCAAAATAGTTTAGTGGTGAAATAAAGTTTTAATATAAAATGAGAAGTAATCCAGTCTATTTTGGTTTATTGGTGTTGAATGAATATGTTGGTATATTTGTTTGATAAAGAAATTTATTTTCTGCTGAATATAGTGTCTTGCATTTTCTTTCTTTGCAGGAATACTCTGTGTGTACAAAGGAATATATGTACTTTGGCAAAGACGGTTATGGAGTTTTGAGTGACTGTGAAGTTTTGGTATGTCTGTGTTTAATTTGGGTCAGTTTAAATTGGAAATTAGTCCACGGACAATATTGTTAAAGATATGTGCCCATTTTAAAAACAGTTCTAACTTTTTTTCAAATGTCCTTTCTTCTGTTAAATGTGAAATAACAGAAAAAACACACACCAACATACACCACTTGAAGAAGTTTTCAAATTATATTTTTCTACATTCATCAAGTAAATGCATTTCTTGCAACTCTGTTAAATTATTTTAAATAAATTGCTTTGCTTAAAGGCATAATGCCACAGAATAGAGGTCTTTATTTCTTTAAATACTTATTATAAATGAAAAATATAATTAATTTAGATTACAAACCTCATTTTATATCTCTGAAAATGTTTGAATAAAGCCACAGTGAAGGGAATTCCCTACTGACCCTCAAGGTTATTTTCATTTTTGAATATTGGAACTCTTTTGAGCTTTTGAGGTAATATTACATCGGAACCATTCATATTTGGAATTGATTGACATAAATGGTGACGATATATTAAGACAGGGGATGCCTGTCATGTGACTCAAAAATAATACGTTACACCTCAGGAATCTAAACAGCCATTGTTTTTTTCCAATATTTGTCACGTCGAAATAATTCAGAAAATGTTCTAAATATATCATTAATAAGCTACATTGGCAATTATGTAGATGGTTATAAAAGGTAAATTTATGGACAAATCAAATGTATATAATTATTTGCAATTAATACTTTTTTGGCCATTAATTAGGTCAACATGGTGTGGCATTATGTGTTTAAGGCACTAGCAAATACATAAATTTCTGATTTGTGAAGAAATGATATATGATGTTAATTATTTGTTTACCTAGGTGACTTCCGAGCAGTGCCAGACATTGAGTACTACAGTTCAGAATCATTTTGAATCAGTTAAGATGCATCTAGGTCAGCTTCCATGTAGGTCAGGCCACCGTCAAAGTCTTATCTCTTTAAATCAGTAAGTGTCAGGTGAAAGTGCTTATCAGTGTAAGTGTTGTATTTGTTAAATCAGTAAATGTCAGTTGAAAGTGCTTATCAGTGTAAGTGTCGTATTTGTTAAATCAGTAAGTGTCAGGTGAAAGTGCTTATTAGTGTAAGTTATCTCCTTAAATCAGTAAGTGTCAGGTGAAAGTGCTTAACAGTGTAAGTGTCGTATCTGTTAAATCAGTAAATAAATATAAGAACTCAATTAAATCAATATATATTTTAAAAAATATTTTAGTTCAATTTAATTCACTTGTTTTGTTTGTCATAACATATTTCATTTTCTGATTTAATTGAGTTCTTTATAATAATAATTTTTACAACATTTATAATTCCCAAACACTGCTTTTTGTATGAAGAACTCTAAGATATCAAAACTATAAATTAAGCTTAGTATTCGTAATTCTATTTTGAAAAAGAAGCAACAACACATGAAAGTAAGATTATATCATCTTAGTTTCAATGACTTCACTAAAAATTGCATAGAGAGATAGTTTCTCTGATTTTAAAAATATATTTTAATTCAGTTTAATTACGTTTGTGATTTAACCGAGTTCTTCTTTTAAAGGAAAGATATCATTGTACGACGAGCAAGCTTAAAGAACAATCAACCACGACCTCTTGTTCGACAAAACAGTATTCATGCTGCTGAGGATGAGCAATGTTTTCTTTGTCCCAAGGTGGATGGACGAATCTTCATCATTAATGAGGAGGTTAGTATTGTTAATCATTCATAAGAAAAATATTTTTTTAAATTCATGCTTCTCCTTGCAACTTTCGATAAGGTTAAACTCTTTGTTGTAATTGCTTAACAAACATCCAGAATTATTGTATGTGTACACGTAACTGGGTTTTTTTACTAGTAAAAGTTGTTTGATCTCATTTGTGTAAATATTCATACCATCATCAGTTAAATATTTAAGGATCTCTCAGAAGTTATGCTACAAGTTTGCTTTTTGTTTGTTTCTCATAGCATTGAGAAATCAAAATTATCAATGATGGTATTTAGAACATGATATGGTTAACAGTCTTGATGGCAACAACTTGAATGTATTTGCACCTTAGTACAGTAATTGTACTAAGAGATATTTAAAAAATCATGTTTAATGGAATTATGAATTATAAAATAATTTTGGTTGTTATTGTTAGGATTTTGTTATACCAATTTAATAGAACACTACATCAAAAATCTTAATATGCTATTGCTAGCTTCTTATGTCACAAATGTTCATAATTAATATTTTAAAAAATGAAATATTGCCAGAAAGTATTACAGTTAAGTAAAAAAAAAAGAAAAAAAAAAAAAAAAAAGTTACCTATTTTGTCTTGTTAAGTTAGTTCTTGCAGTCACTTTTAGATGGAAACTTTAATGCTTTTAAAAGGTTTCTCTGTTGTAGATAATATTGAACACACATTGAAATTTGTGTTTTATTTACCCTGAAAGGATGCAACATTGACCATTATTGATTAAATATATTCACGTTGTGGATTATTGGTCTGTACACAAAATTCTTGTCAGCCAATTGGCTCTATTCTTGTTATCATATGTTTGATGCAAACAAAATAAAATAAAATGTGTTAACAGTGGGTGTTCTTCTTTTCAGAAAAGGAAAATCATGTTGGCTTTAAAACCATCATTTGATTCACAGCTGAGCTCACTGAGCGAAGAAAATGTAGATGTAAGTACAGACAGTATGAATGGTGAGAGGGACAGTTAACAATACCCACAGCTGAACAATCAACACAGAAAACCCCACACGACTGGAGTAACTTGTAAGCTAAATAATTATTTCTGATTTTTATAATTTGCTCATGTTTTTGTTACTAGACTTGAGGGTAAACATTTGATAATAATGTTGAAATCGTGTTTATATTATGGTTGATTTGTTGATGTTATGCACACATATTTTCACAGTATGAATTAGTGTACGTTTATCCAGTAGATATCCAGTGTGTTTGCCTCACTGAAGTGTAGTGATGGCATGGCAAATGGGATGCAAAATAAAGCATTGTTGTTGGTGCAGTGAAAATAAAGACAATATGAATAGTGAAAGGCACGGCAGAAATTGAGGATATTACTGCAATCTGAGATAGATCCCTGTCAGGTAGCCACTAGTATATTTTCTAATAAAAAAAATTCCGACGCCATTACTAAAATATGTTCAGTGCATCATTAAATATATATCTTCAAAAATTATTATTGTGTTTAAAAAAAAAAAAACATCTTTCATATATGGTTTATTTGAATTAGATTATTATTTGAGATATATTTTGATTGGGATAATATTTATATCCATTTTTATGTGACATAAGGCACACAGTACCAATTATTTGTTTATATCATTTTTTACAGTATCTTCCTTAATCATAACCGTATTCAGCTTATGATAGGTCTTGTTATTATTATTCTGTATTCTGTATTTTGTGACTTGCAAAACAATATTAATTGTTGACTTGCAAAGCAATATTAATTGTTATCTAATACTTGAAATGTATGCCAGTGATATACTTAGTTATTCCTGTTACTTGATGTAATCAGTTCATTTGTATAAATAATGTTCCATTTAACAATGTACCAGAAGGTTATAGTTCATGTATATGTTCCATAGTTTTTAGTGTTCCAAAGGATGCCCAAAGGTAACCGACATCATATCTCACCAAATTTATTATCGTGGCTGTGTTCATGATCACTATTCAAGAGAAGACTACTGCAGCTATTTTGTTAGATTTACCAGATTAACTGTTTCAGTTGAGCTAACTTCCAAATTTATAGCAGATGAGCCAAATACATTCAATTTTATTAATCAATGTGTTGATGACAGTGATGACATAAATGTTTCTCTTTAGTTTGTAATGCTCTGGACATTTAAACTAAAATGAAGGAACAAGACGAAACAATGTAACCTAAGCAAAAAGTCAAGAGTACTGGCACATGCACATAAAGCCTTTGCATGGTAACATAATCTCTATACAGGTATTTGGAGTATTTCTTTAAATTGGTTTTAATGTTTTCCATTATAGTTAGAAGTTACTTCATCTGTTCACTGTGAAACAAGTGGACTATACCTCACATCCACATTCCAGTTTCCCCTCTCTTCTCATTTCATCTCATCTTCTCTGTTCCTGCCAACCCCATCAAGTGACTTCTTGTTTAGCAGATGCAGTGGTAATTACATAAATCTCATAAATAATATAAGTGTTTTAAGTAATAATTACCATATCTTAACTAACTAATATAAACATGTTACCTTTGTATTTATGTTATATTTTATAAAAGTGGTTGTTGCAGTCTGTTTTTATATCTGAGATGTGATTTTTATGTTGACAAAGGTATTTAGAATACACACCATTAATATTAATCATATTGTGTCTTTCGGAAATTATCTGCTTTAGCTTGACATCCAGTAGCTGCTGAAGAGTTACCATTTGTGTTGATATTTTTTTTAGCAATTTGTGATATTTCAGATATTCTTCTTTTTTACTAATTTAGGTGCTAGCAGCAGTCCCAAAATTAATTTATTAAGTCCTTTAAAGCGTTCTAGTTCAGCAGCATTGGAGTGGTGTTACATTAAACTGGAAGTTTTTTTAATTTATTATTATTTCAGTACAGTATACCAGTGGGTTTTAATTTTTATAGAAGCTTTAAGTACTTTTAAAAAACACACACCCAAACCCCCCTCCCCCCAAATGGCAGCAAATAGTTTTTTTGTTTAGAAAAAGACTAATTGCTGTGGAATGTGCCTCTTTTATTTTATGGCTTAAAATCATAGGCCTATGCTTTGATATGTTTTGTCATTAACATTATGAACATAATTTTGCTCTTTTGTTTTTAAAATGGTAAATTTTTAGTTGAAGAATACCTGACACTCACATTAACAAATATAAGCACTTAAATATATTTTATTCAACTATGGGACCAATATTGCAATTTATTTATTATTATAGTTAATTTCTTTACATTAAACATTATGTGTACTGGTACCAGTATATGCATAATGTATATAAACTGTTGTAGAACTTTATTCATCTTACAAGCAATATTTTTTATATATATATACTTTGTTCTATCATGTGATGACTACTATTATGTTAAAAACAGCAAAGATTATCTTTAATTATTCAGAATGTGTGAACTTTTGTATTACTTTAAAATTAGGATAATCAAAAATGTTGTTATAGATGTATAATTATGTTTTTACTGATTGATTCCAATTTGACATTTGTATTAACAGCAATTTAATATAAAGGCTAGAGCCCAGTAACTAGAAGCATTGTAGCTCTTTTATCAGATACACACAAAATTTACTAATTTAAAACAGCAACTCTTTTAAATATCCTGTTATGACATTGTGCTAAGAATTTAGGAACTGATTCCACAATTGTTGAATTTGCATATTATTTACTTGACAAAATATAGCTTGTTATTTTATAAGCTTCCATTTTTATGCTAAATAAAGTTATTTGGTTTCTTACACATTTGTGGGTTATTGTGTTTTTACAACATTTAATTTTTTCCCTTTAATCATTTCATTTTACACCTTTTTCTGACACCCAATAGCCAATTTTTATTTTGTGCTGGGGTGTCGTTAAACATTCATTCATTCCATTTTTAATAATGTTTATGTTTCTGTTGTCAGTTGAAAATTATGTCACAAGGGACATAACAATATGAAACTGAAGCAAGTTTAATTTCCTATTTATTACCTATTGTCAATTTTAATTTGTATCTTTGGATTAATAGAAAAGGAAACAATGTAAATGAAAGATAACATTTTCCTTTTTTTCAGAAACAAGACTATGCAAATAAACAGGAGCTTAAAATTAATTAAACTAGATTAACCCACTACAAAATATAGCCCTAAATCACAATGTTACAAAATGTGTAATTTGTAGCTAATGAAAACAGATATTA
>JAUTBW010094281.1:0-10208 GCA_032361425.1 Peltospira smaragdina | reverse complement strand
GTTCATCCAGTGTTACAGTAGCTGGTGGGACTTTAGAGGAGTTCATCCAGTGTTACAGTAGCTGGTGGGACTTTAGAAATAGATCAGTTTACACAGAGATCCTGATTACACAGAGTCTGGTTTAGACAGAGTCCACTGTATATAACTGCTTTTGTGCATAATCCCATCCCTTAGTTTAGGCTATATTGTGAAAGCTCAGTTTTGCGGGGGGTGGTGGTGGTGGTGGTATTGATCCTTTTCATCATTATTTCCCCATTATGCCTTTAGCTAATAGCACATAGCTGTGGTTGAGATGTTAGTATGGAAGTGTAATGATGTAGGGCTACTGGAGTATAATGTTACGTTCTTATTTTGAAGGACTTGGAACTGATATCTGGATGTTAATTTATTGGATAAATTGATTTTAGTAATTTTCGAAAAAAAGAAAATAATGTAGGGCCTATTTATATTTTTTTATTAAACATGTTTCATATAACATATTGGGTAAAATTACTCCCTAAATTAAATTTAACGATTAGGATTTAGGTTAGATTTAGTGTTAGTAAAGCAATAAGGTCATATTTAAGATGAGGGTTAGGGTGATTTTATTTGAAGTATTTTTGTACTCATAGATATTAAAATACACAATATATGGAAGTAAATGATTATGGAATGGTTTCCAGCCATTACCCTCCTTTGTAGGCTACTGGTATAAGTAAACTGTTTATTTCTTATGATGGTAATGGCTGGAAACCATTCTATATATTGTGTGTTTTAATATCTATTAGAACAAAATACTTCAAATAACAAAATTACTTCTGACTGACATCTAACAATAGATGCATTTCTAATGCTGTGGTGTCTTTAGTCATTTATTCATTTTGTTCCTAAATTTATTTTGTTATGTATCTTAAATATGTATTATCACAGATTCACTGGACTTCATTTATCTAAACACTGATTATAAATGGAAAGGATGTTTATTTACTTAGATAAGAAACGTTGTTACAGTATGGTAGAAGACTGAATTAAACTACGGTTAACAGAAATAAAGTACACAACATCATAGTAAACTAAACATTGTTTTCTGATATATCATCGTGTGAGAGCCAGAAGGTCATAACTGCACGTCATACTTTTATAGAATGGAAGATAATGAAGAAAAACTGATTTCTAAATACATGTCAGTAATACAGTTATAACAATATATTTACGTCTGTATTTTCGCTATTGTTAGAGCAACAGTTAAAAATATTTGTGAGGTAATGTAATCAAAGATGGATATCACGAATATGCAAAAAATAGTTTTTCATCATATCTGCCACTTACAACCTGGCTCTCATGTGACGATATATAAATTAAATATTTTAATACCAGTACCAGTAAGTACGTAGATTGTATATTGTGTAAATTAGTGACAAATGTTTATATTTTTAAGTAGGTGTAGAAGCTTTTTTGTTGTTAATAGGATGGACTACAAGCACTCCAGGATACTTTCCATTTGTAATCAATAAAGAGAGAGATGAAGTCATGTAAATCTTACCTATTATGACTTTAATGTTTTAAAATAGATATGTGTTGTTTGTGTATTTGCTTTGTGTTGTTGTTGTTGTTGTTGTTGTTAAAAATTACTTTTATTTAGTTTAAAAAAAAAAAAAAAAAAAAAAAAAAAAAAAAAAAAAAAAAAAAAAAAACAACAACAACAACAACATATACTAGTAAATCAATAAAAATTATCTTTTGACACAATTAAATTTTGCTAATACTAACTGGCAGTTTTCCCTTGCCTTGATCGAGGGGGTGAACATTAGTTTCTATCTCTGCTAATATTGTGATGATTAACGTTGTGAATTTTCTCTCACACTCTTGGGGACTTGACCGTGCTACTGATTTATGTCACAGGATCGGACCAAATGATCACTGCATTCATCATCCCAATTAGTGTAATAACAGCATTCCCCTTGCGCTTGAAGCATGAGCAGAGAGCATGAAATTGATTTGTTTATCAGTTCAGCAAGTAACCAGCCATGACTGGAGCACTGATTAAATCAGTGTTCAAAGTCAGTATGCATGAGTTTAGTTAAGTTTGATTTCTCCGTGGAAAAGCTATTGCTGTGTCTAATATTAAGTTATGTCTTTTACGTGATTACTTGGGTAATAAGACTATTATGATGTCTATTAACATCATCCTTTACATATTGTGTTATTAGAATAATAAAGGAATGTTGTTTAGTGGAGTTTTACTGAATTTATAACACATAAAAAAACTAAACAAACCAAACAAATAAACAAATAAACTAAACAAAAAATGAGCCAGTACCTCCCAAAAAACAACAACAACAAAACAAACATTATCAATAAACAATTTGTTTTTAAAAATTACATTGGATATTAAAATATTATTAACTTTTTAATTATAATTAAATACTTAAGATAATGTGTTTAGCATCACATAATATATTATATTGCATTCTAAATTGTGAATTTTATTTTTAAATGTCTCTGTTGCAACAGAAGTATGACTAATTAAACATAATTAAATGGGATTTAATAGTTAAAGTTACTATGTTGAGAATATTTTAATTATTTAATAACAAAGTATGTACAGATCACACTGTATAGTGCACTGTATTCGCTACATCACTTGGTCAAATCTAAAAAAAAAAAAAAACCCATAGCACTTCAAAATTGGGCCAATATTAGGTACCCACTATGAAGTATACGCTAGACGCTTTATGCGCAAATAAACAAGCAAACACCTGATACCTTGTTTTTCACATTGGCATTGCCATTGGTTTCCTTTAAACATAAGCGTCTGCTTCGTTAGGTAATGGTAGATTTCGTTTACACTGTTTTAGTAAGCATTTGACAATAAAGGTGAGAACAAAAAAAAAAAACAGAGCCCATTTTATGCATGTATTTTTGGGTTAAAGACATTCTTTATTTTGTCATTATAATTTGAGTAGGACAACTGAAAACATTTTGACATTTCAGCTTATAAAACAGTGAAATTATCAAATTTAGGATGCCATTAATGAAGTGCTTATTTTAAGTGCTTATTCAACTTTGAACTGTTTCATTTAGAACTTAAATAAATTTAAACACTTGCATTTAAAAGTTAAATAATTTGGTATAATTTTCTCACTCAATAGGAATAAAAATGTTTTGAAGCCAACTGTTTAAAATTGTCCCTTGCCCAATCAGCACCTTATTAAAGTTAACAATACCAGCCCAGCTGTGAATGCATGAGTCACCTTTGACCTTTTGCTTTTCCTTGCATCACCAGCATGATGACTTTAAACCAGAGGATTGAAAGAGCTGGAAGGCAACACATAAACAATGGTGAAATCAATTGTATAAACACCAGCCACTAGTTTATTTCAACATGGCATGGGTTGGTCTAATGTGCTATGTGAATAGCTAGAAATGAGTGACTTTATCACAACAAATTTCACACAGTATTGAATACTGCCGCAGCAACCTTATGTAACTGAAAGAAAATAATCTTTTGTTGTGTGGTAAAAGAAGTGAAGAGATATGGCATAATATTGTTCTCAGCCCAGGATTGGTTGCCATATTGAAACTGTCCTTAGAAAATATTGTGGGATGCTGTCTTGGTTGTTATTTGGATTCTAAAATAAATCTTTTATGCTGAGGTTAATTGGATATTGAAGAGCAGTTGGATCTGCTGGTTTTTACATTGATTGACAAATAGCTCTAGGTTGTTTTGATTTAACAACGGTGTGCTTTAACTAAGGGCATGTAATTTGTAGTATTAGATTTTTTGGATTGGTTTTTAACATTCATTTAACAATTCTGAAGAACAGTATTTTTTATTTATTTAAAAAAAAAAAAAAAAAAAAAAAAAAGGCAAAATATTAATTCAACTGTTATTTTAAAAGATAGGTGGTAGCTTAGCACGAAATGTCTTGGACTAAATAGAAATTTTGGTATGTGCAGCAAGATTTGGGAATTAATGACGCTTACCAGTACTTTTCATGAAAGATATGGTAAATGGCAGATTTAAGTAGAAGTCCATGTGCAGTATGACATTTAATTTGAATCAAAACTTTACTGTTTAATCATTTCAGTAATTGAAAATGTATTATTATTTAGTTAATAGTTTCTGATTTATATTACTTACTAGTATTTTAATTTTTATAACAAAAACATTTTCAAATTGTATTTATATAAAGTTGTTTCAGATCTGTATGTTTTTAAGGCCTATAAGTGTGTTAATGCTTCAAAGCTGATGTAGTGTACAAGTAACAGTGTTTTAATGTATTCTTATAGAATATTCTTAATTGACTTAAGCAATATTTTACTGGAATTATATCTGGTTTCCAGATAACGGTCTTATGGTCAATGTCATTACCCTCCCCTCCGCTCCCACAATTAAATTGAATGATTGAGATTAGGACGGTGGTCAGTCATTAATATCTCAGGGTTGCTTGTTTGGGAGTTCTGCACTTGCTAGAGGCAGAGGTTGGTGAGAGTTTGTCTTTCATGACCCAGTTTCAAAGTAAATTTGAACACAACTAAGATTAGGCAAAGGTTAAGGCTATAGTTCAGGATTATGGTGGAGGTTCACTCTTTTCATTAGTACAGAGGTGGGTGGCGTCTGGAAATGTTTACTCATCAGGAGACCGTTTTAAAATTTATTGCATGACTGACAATAATAATAATTTAAAATAATAATAATAATAATAATAATAATAATAATAATAATAATAATAATAATAATAATAATATTAATGCTGTCAGATTAAATGGTTAAAATTGAAATACTGACTAGAGGGTACTGTCATGGGTTTTTTCTACTAACTGTATCACTTTAAATGGTCCTGACTACATTTATATTTCCTTTGCAGCAACTTGGTGAAGAAAGACAAAAACGATACAAAGAGTTGACCAAGAGGATAGAACGAGAAAAACAGCTGAAAATTATTGCTGACAAAATGGAAACAAAGAAACACTTACTAGTGAGTTACTTGTTTTACATACCAAGGTTTTACAACAGAAATACTGTATTACCAGCCTCAATGTTGTTGTTGTTTTGGGTTTAAATATAATTACAATCCCACTATTTTCAATGCCAATTTCACTATAATTTGTATTGAGAATGTTGTAAAAACAAAACAACTTTTTTTGTTGTTATGAATTTAACAAACATATGATTTGTATTTGTAATAATATATAAAATTGAAGTGTTCGACCATTATATTTTTTTTATTGCAGGACAGAAAGGCTACAAAAGAAAAGTTGGCAGATGAAACCAAGGAATCAGCAGCTCAGTATGTGTGGGCTTACAAACGAAAAAAATGATGAACACATCACAATATTTATATATTAATAAACTAAAGCAAATGTACATCTTTAAGGGAAAAAAACTTTTTTTTTTTTCTTATACTCGATTTCGATAGTGGTTGTGTTTATAAAATTAAAAGATGAAGGGTTAAAAAACAACAAATTTAGACATTAAAACTAAACTAAAAACAAATTCAAAATAAAAAGTAGACAAAAGTGGATCGTAAAGACTGAGTAATTAGCAATGAATACTTTAATCTTGATATTTATTTTCACTGTTCAAGGGCCCATAACTCTTCATGGAAAATAAAAATATTGGTTACTATCTCCCCTTTTAAATTTACACTGCACAGATGTATGCATGTTACATGCTTAATGCTAAGTATTAATTCATTTATCCATTGAAACTATCATACTATAGACTTTTTTTAGTACATTATTAATTATTTTAAAATAATAATAGATTGCAGTATTGCAGCTGCAAATGATAAAAATGTAGTTATACCTGGTCATCTCTTTGCAGTACAGGGTGTCCAATTGTAAAGATCCACCCATGATCTAATACAGTGAACATGCTTATTAATAACACATCTCATGATTCTGGTTGAGTCTTATTTTGGTTGACAAACCTGGGGTCTGGTGTGAAATTCAGTAACATTTCCATCTCAACCGTGACAGATTAAAATTAATTAAATGCAAATTATTTGGGGGGCTAAATGTAACTTAAAATAACAACATGCAGTTGATTCCAGTATAACATTTGTAACATGAAACTTCAATAATGTATTAATTGTAAATGAACAGGAATTTACTATTGTTAGGAATAGTATTGTTGGTCAGCTTCGTATGTTTTGACCAAAACATAATAATGTTCATACTGCGAGAAATACCATAACATTTATAGACAGCTGTTGATAACAACATCATATGGTAACATTTAGCTCAGTATTTTAACACACTAGTTAGTGGTCACTGGTTGAAATGTATGATATACCCCTACAACTAAACAAGTTCAGTGAGGAGGATCAACCCTTGGACCATTTGAAACATAGACTCTATGGCTGAGCTTGTTGAAATTTGTATCCTTTTCTATGTAATAATATTTTGTTACTTTTCACCTCTATCTGTGCTTCGTGCTGGGGTGTCAGAGGATCATTCTTTCATTTAATATGCCATAAAACACAATGAAAGGTTCTGTTCCATACAAAGGAAGGTGTACCCTGTTCATTGTAACACTTAAGATCCGTTTCTCCATAAACAATACTGACATAGTGTAACTGTTTATAACAATGTGTTTGAGTGCATCATTAAATAAGTAATAAAAAGTAGCAAGAGCTATTGTATGTATCTTAATAAAAACAAACACACCTATCACTTTCTTCATATATATATTTACTCACATTGTATTTACAACTACGTTCACTTAAACATTCACATTCACGTTGAATACCCATAGTAATTAGTCTTTGACATTTGCACAGCATATCAATACAAAATTATATTGTTAAAAATATGAGATTGATTATTTTGTACTTTGATAGTCAAAGCAAGTACTTCTCCACAAAACACTTTATAGTTTCCCATCAACCAATATCCATTTCCCACTTAATTATGTTTCTTCTAAATAATTAATCAAGAAAGGATATAGATTACATCACCTAAAATAATTAATATAATGAAGAAAAACAAGCACATTATTATTATTACTACATAATATAATATAGTGCAATGACTGTTTAGTATATTAAAACTTACATTTTGTGTCTGATAATTTTATTAGTGTAGATACAGAGGAACTATGTTACTGTTAAACCACTTGCAATAAAAGACTATAATTTTGTAAAGACAACTCAAGGAACTTAAAACTGTTATTAAAAGAAAATTCACCAAATCACCTAAAACTTAAATACTTTCCAGAATAATCCCTGATTAATGCAGGCAACATATTTAATTCTTATTAATACACGACAACTATAATCTCTTCCATCTGTTTACACAATACAGCATCATGCTTATAATACCCCATTTTACAATTAATATTTCTAAGTTGGAAGGGCAAAATATATTAAATTGACAACTTTACTGCTTGTATCTGTTTTCGATCACAATGAACACACTGCATTTTATAATAAACTTTGGTTATGGAATCTATTTTCTTAAAAATAAAAAGGTATCCAAAATAAGCAACATACCTGGTATACTAAAAAAAATTAATTTTTCAGTACATAATACCGTATTCAAAATAGTAAGAGCCCAGGGTGCTTACAAAATTTATTTAGGGGGGTGCTTATTGATGATCAGGTAACATAAATCAAAAGACGTGTCTAAATGTAAATGCCTCCAAATGATCCACTTGTTAATGGAGATGCCTGAAGTTAACAATCGTTTTATTCCGTAAATACTCAGTGTGGAAAACGACTGCAGGAATATGGCAGTCACCGTCGAAATCAGCATTAGGGATAGGGTTTTTTATGTTTATCTTAAAATGTGTGGGTGATGTGCTGAAAAGAAACAAGAATGGAAAATGAAAACCATATTTCTGCAGTTTGTGATATTTTGTTTGATATTGTAGGACCTTTGCTCCATGGGCAAAATACGTTTTTGTTTTTGGTGAGGTTACTGGAAAGTCAAAATATTCAATAGTCGCAAGAGACCTTGATATTATTTGTGTATTACATTGCATGGGACAGTTGAAATTAACAGCACATATGAAAACACTATTTTCATCAGATTATATATGTTAATTATGGCTGACTTATTGTTTGGAGGGAGCGTTAATTAAGTTTCATTTTTCATTATTTTTAAGTTTTTGGAACATTTATTGGAGCAAGGCGCTTATTATGTCGAATACGGCATATTTATATTTAACAATAATACCCTGTAATTATGTCAAGTGTTCAACTTTTATAATAGTACCGTAAAAACAACAAGAAGATACACATGGAATGAACTTCATTAATACAGATTAATACTAATACATTTAATACTAATATAAAAGTTACTGATGTTTATGGAGTTAACATCTCATTGAAAACAATAATTTACAGATTCTATTATAAAGATAGGTACCCATTTCCAAGTATCCACTGTATAATCTCAATAATACATCTCAGCAGCTACTTCATATGAAAGATGCATTACAATTACTTTAGGGTACAGGTGTGTGGTAAAGTTAATTCCATACATTATTTTTGAAAAAAGCCCTTTCTTTAAGTAACTGGATCTCAAATTTGTATTGCACAAAAATCAACCACTCTGTATCAAATGCAGCACACACATCATCTCTGTGAAATATAAAATATATCAGATGGATATAAAATAATTCAAATCTATGATTATCACAGTTTTGATTAAACGGACCACTGTGGTATATTTCTGTCTAGCTGACTGTTGTAACAAGAGATGTGTATTAACATAATAAGAAGCTAAAGATACGATCAGCACCACAAGTAAACAACTGGAGACCGGCCAACAAATAATTTAAAATCGGCTTGATAATTTCATGATTGTATTCAGTTTCTGGCACACAATCCTGATAAAAGCTTGTTCACAACACTAAAGTGGTCCACAAAGAAAACACATCTGAAAAAGGTTTAGAAACTGAAACAGAGACAACATACACATCTCTGGTGATTACTGCACATTCTCAATTTGAATTTTTATTTTAAGTGTACACATTAGATCATTTATCCAAATGAGCAAGCTTCACATAACACGTCCACCTCCACAGAACAACAGATATTTAGGAACATCGTCACACATCCACAGACTTGCTGTGAGTGAGCACCATTACGACGGGAGCGTGACTGATTGCATCAGGTTCATTTGTCAAGCTTTAACACCGCGGCCAGCTGCTGCGGTCAGTCACTGGTCAATGCTACACAAGTCGTCAAAAACGCTGGCCAAAGCTGGATGCACTGGTCGTCTGAGTGTTTGAAGAAAAAGACATTCCGGACTGAGAGCCCTGCATGTTTTGTACATGCTGCAAAATAAAACACAAATCATTACAATACATATACATGTAACAGAAACATTGCACAATGAAACACACTTAAAGATATCCTAAATAAATATCACCTTATTAATTTAATGATGCATTCGACATATTTTTATAAACAGCTACATCAGTATCTGATGCAAGATAGGAATGTAGATGATATCAACGGAAGCCAGTCTCTTGCCATACATCACCTACTGGGTACTGGTAAAAAATCTAAGTATTGTGCTTTGAAGCAAACAACTTAAGATCATAGGTATGTTAATTTTAAATACTTCACAATACTTAGAAAATATCAAAATTTAATATCTCACTGTATCGAGCATTAATTATTTGAAATAATTATATAGTTTTTCAACAAACTTACAATTTGATAGCAAAGTTACTGAAAACAACTCAGGAAATCATAAAACATCATACTAAAAACAGAATATAATAATTGATATAAATAACAAGTATGTTATTCTTATAAAGAAAATATTAATTCTATGGCCACTAGCAGGCCAAATATTTATTTGCTTACTGTTATAACATAGATATAAGGAACTAATTAAACAATGCACTCAAAAGTTGTATTGGCATCAAAGGAAGAAGGAAGGAAATGTTTATTTCATGATGCACTCAACACATTGGTATAGGGTTATATGGTTAAGGACCATATATATTTTAGAGAGGAAATGCACTGCTGCTACTTCATGGGCTACTTTATCAGCATCAGAGACACTTTTTAATAAATACAGAAATCCCTAGTGGCTTATTGACAGAGACTGATCTCAGATCAACAGTACATCAGGCAGTCAGTCTAACCACTGGGCTATCAGCCAGTCAGTCTAACCACTGGGCTATCAGGCAGTCAGTCTAACCACTGGGCTATCAGGCAGTCAGTCTAACCACTGGGATATCAGGCAGGCAGTCTAACCACTGG